>JAHDVE020002783.1:0-112801 GCA_022606495.2 Halesus radiatus
AGAAAATCATTTTTTTGTATAGTTTTTTTTACTATTTATAAAATATCTATTTACAAAATACATATTCGAATTGTAATTGGGATTTTATTATTATGTCATGATATAATGACAAGCGATATCAGTCGATCGCCACAATTTTTTTTTTATCAATTAGTCGCTTCCAGAAAAAAATGTGTGGATGCCCCTTCTATATGGCAACACATTTTTCAAAGAAGAGATGCGATTATGTAAAAAAAAAGCCTTCAGGTCTTAAGCTAAAATAAAGTAGCATTTTTAAATATACTCATTTTAGCAAATCATTTGGTGGGTTACATTTTTCTTCTTATTTAGTTTAAATTCATCCCCAAAGATGATATAGGCCTTGAGGGATATTTCCCTCGGGGTCTCCTGTGTGGAGTTACCGTGAAAAAAAAAAAAATCACATCAATATTTTTCCAAGAGACGTAACCAAAGCAGTAAAGATGTTTAAAACAAAAACAGTATTCAATGAATATATTCCTCACAATTGATCACTCTTTCATCCTTTTTTCGCAGTTCTTAAGCTCACCCAAGCTTGTGTAAATAATGAATACCTCCACGGTAGGTTTCTTACGGGTAAAAGGTTCTGTGATATAGGTCATTAGGACTTGCCTTGGCCCTGAATTTCACTCTCTCATGTGATTACATCTCACACGTTCCTGGGTCGTTCCAGCTTTTCTCATTTCAAATACCCTACCCCAATGGTACCAACATAAACATACCTACGTAACGGAATCTCAATCCCAAACCAATGATCCTTATATTCAATAAGTTGTGTAAAGTTTATTTTATCTCGAAGGTTCACCTCTCCTGGCCCTTAATAACCTCCTCTTATTTCTGCTCACCCAAGCGATATTTGTATCTTAATAGATTCCCAAACCGGAATATCGTTTTTCCTCCGTCATCTTGCGAAACTTTCCCGATAAGTCCTGCGGGGAAATTCCCAGATATTTCCCCGAGATAAAAAGTGTTAACGGTTGGAAATAATTTGTCGAAGACTCGGGAATTATTTGTCGAAGGTTGGGAAATTATTTGTCGAACGCTCCTGACTAACTCCGAGCGGTTTTCAGTTAATTTAATTATGTTTTCAGTTGTGAAGATGGATATTGAAACTTGCTGACTTAAAGCTAGTGATTAAGCAAGCGTAACATTAATCCGTTCATCTGTTGTGAAGGCTCCAACTTCCAACAGCAAATAGACTTCACCGTGTTCATTGATGAGTAAAATAAATGAGAATGAAAAATAACGAGCATTCATTTCAATTAACTGTGTATAACAACCACTGTTTTCTGTAATTATTTAGTACGTTATTATATTTGTTAGTCTTTTCGCCCTTCAAAAGCAATTAAACTTTTGGTAGAGTTAGTTGGTGGAGTGGTGCAAAGTGTTGGGTTCCCACCCAGGCGTCGTTGGTTCAATCCTCTGCAAGCTAAGTCCTCTAAGTAAAAAATTTCGCCTATAATGATGGTAGTAAGAGGAATTGAAATATTGTCATCTGCAGGCCTATTCTGGTTCTTTATTGCTTAACTGCGGTTCCGGTTCTCTGTTTTAAGAAGAGTAAAGCTCAATGTTGAATAAGTTACCAATCTAATAAACAATTCTATTTATTAGTTAATTATAAGTTAACAATTTTAATTATAAGTCTAAAATGTTAATTATAAGTTAAAAATGTATCAAGTAAAAACATTGCACAATGGGAGGCGGCGGCATGGATATACCACCATAGATATACCACGGCGGCAAATGTCACCTTTAGAAGTAGTGACAGAATAAAAAGATCAGTACTATCTAGTGAGATAGGTACCTTTTTACAAAACGTAATTATTCGTTAAAGGGCGTATTTATGCTATGTAAAAATAAAAAAAAATGGATTAAAATGCATTATAACATAAAGTAATTGTTTTTAAAAGTTTTGATTCAAAACCTTGCGTCATTTGTAGATATTTCATGTCTCTCCGGAATTCCGCGGTTAAGCAAGAAGCATTTAAGCCCAAGGAAAATGATAAGGAATCTTCCTTAAAAGGAACCACAATGGAAATGTTTATATTTCTTTTTTTTAAGAGAGATAAATCCAAAGGGGGTTTAAAGGCGGTGTTTTATTTCATTATTATAGCTTTATTGCTGTGATTTATGGTTGTATTTTTCAATGGATTAATCGACACCTAGCTATTTATATTTTATTTTCCTGAGGTGGATAATAGGGTCTCTCTTCATATATATATTTTTTGTTCGTGTCACGTGTTTATCGAGAATTTATAAGAATTTTTTGGAAGTTACTCCGATTTAATGTTGTAAAATAGCTCGCCTTTCCTTTATTTATTTTCTTTGAAGGCGGTGTTTTATTTCATACATTATTATTATTACAGCTTTATTGCTGGTGATTCATCGTTGTATTTTTCAATGGATTATCGTACTAGAGAGAAACTTACGGGTGGAGTAGAACGAGAAGATAGGAGATAGCAACCACTGTACGAACACGGGTGATGATCGTCGTTCATAATGATCTCGTTTAGATGCTAAATACCAGTTCGTAGATAGCAGTGGCGTGTGGTGACGTTTTACCGATTTAGTAACATAGAATTTGAAATCTTTTATGCTCCCAATAAATTAATAAAAAATGTATTTAAACTATTCACTGCGTTGAAAGTAGACTGGTGTTTTTTGCATGTAATTATCATTAGCTTACCTGCCTGGATGAGCGCATCATAAATAGGTTCCACTCTTCTTCGTTTCTTACTTTCTGTTACCTTTTACAGTTTACCTTGTTTATCTCGCCGATCCAAGAGCTTTTAGGACATCCTTGAGCTCTCATGGTTCTTCTTGGGTCCCTTTTAACTTTTAGTGCGCCGCAATTGACCATCGAAAACGCAAAATTTGTATCCGTTGAACGCCGGCGTATCCGATCGGGAATGTCAAAAAACCATTTCTCCGAATGTAAGTAGCTATTCTGGGGAAACTACTTATGACAGATATACACAATATTTTTTATAAATATATAAACACATTATCTAGTAAAACGAGACAATTTACGAAAACATCATTTTACGAAAAATGAGTTAATTATTACGAAAATAGACTTAGACGGGGCCGCCGCAAATTTTCCTTCGGCATACTCTCGATATCACGGGAGCTCGGCGTTCCAAAGGTAGTGAATTCTCCATCGATTGTTCATCTTCCAAACTGCCTCCGATTCCCATGT
Source organism: Halesus radiatus (assembly GCA_022606495.2). Taxonomy (NCBI): domain Eukaryota; kingdom Metazoa; phylum Arthropoda; class Insecta; order Trichoptera; family Limnephilidae; genus Halesus; species Halesus radiatus. Next base: position 3,218 of record JAHDVE020002783.1, read on the forward strand.
TTATGTCTTGTTTAAATCATGTTAGTGACTTTTTTCTTTTCCAAAAATAAGGCAGCGCATAACGCCCTAGACGTTATTGAATCACTTATTGAAAAATGACCATTTATTATGAAATGAAAAGATTGAATCTGAAAAAGTCTTGTAGATGTAAAAAATGTATACATATAAGGCCTCCTCCCACTGATGTAGGTACGTTCTATCAATGTTACCACTTAAACCTGCTTTTAGTACTAGAATCCCGACCCTGCTATAACATGCAAACACCGCTAAGTGGGTTGAGAGGAGGAGGTGACATTAAAAATCAGTTTCCACTCTGCGAGAGAATCTACGATCTGATTGCACCTTTCAAAGGTTATTTTTTTTCCTAATACAACTGTGTAGTATCATAGCTAGATCACTTAATTTATATTAGTAGTTTTCATTTTAATTTAATTTAGTGTGTGACTGCACCCTTACGAAAAAATTAACTAATATAGATAAATCACACTAAGGGGAGCCACTTCCTAAAATTCGAACGAAATCACGTACTCCTTAGCAGGTGCCGAAAAGGTTGAATTTCACGCTTAACACCGCCCGCATGTTTCGATTTACACAAAAAAAAATTAAACTCAGGTATAACTATTAAAATGTTTTTCTGTATCTGTTTGTACATAATTAGATAAAGAATATGAATTAATATTTGTACAGCGCCCTTGAGGTGTTTTTTCACAAAAACGGTGCTATACAAATCATCCAATTATTTTTATTGTTATTGTTATTCTAAAAAACTTAATTTGCCACAATGAACAATTCGACAAAATCTGAAAAGGGGTTTGTAAGTAAGAGATTTTGCACTTAAAACAGTATTTTAGGTCTGATACTCTATTTTTGTAGACTTATAAAAAGACTCACCAAAAAAATGCTCATTTGAACAAAAGTCCAAGGTGTGTCCTATTTGCAGCATTTAATTAAATCATCTATGATATTTCTAGTCTATCAATTTTTCAAAACAAAAACAAATGATTTTGGATTACTTCGCATTGCATCGCCTTAACTGCAATATCATGTTGTATTCAACTTTTCTATGATTTCAATTGTCAACTTACAATTAACCCCAACACTCACAACATTCTCACACAACTTCCAATAATAACAAGCCGTCACTTATTTGCTGCAAAAAGAACATTTTAATGTATTCATTCAAAAATATATTCAATGGTAATAACCAAGTGTGTTTATCTAACGAGTTAACAAACCCATCTGCACATCATTCTCGGCTTATTCAATCCATCATCACAAATCCAAGACTTACAACCTTGGGCTAAATTGAGAACTTTGAAGAGTGGGAAGGTATGAATGTGAATGAAGCAAGGAGTATGTGGCGGTCCATCCTCTCTGCCTGCCCGTTCGTGGAGAAATGGCGTAATGATTAGATAGTCTTTTACTCTACCTACGGCAATATTCTTTTTTAAATAAAAAAAAACGTTTTTGAATCCATAAATTAAGTTTATATTGGATGTGAATGTTTGTCGTGGACAGTGAATAATGGTTTGTTAACCGTTCCCATTTAGTTCCATGTACCATAGGCCTTCCAAATACCAATATCAATCGGCAACGTCCGACTAAATCCGCCTAATTCCGGAAGCATTACGTATGCACTGACAGGTAGAGGGAACATTAGTGGTATGGTTTCACTAAAACACATTTCTCTCTCCGGCTCCAGAGTAAATAGCTCTATCGAATATATCCAATTTGCAGTGGTGTACCGTGATTTTTTTTTAAATATTGTATTTTTCCTAAACTAAGTAATTTTATTTATCGTTGTCCAATATTCTGAAGGTAAATAAACACATACATTTGATTTAAACCACTTATAACACATATTTATTTATGTCTGGCATTATGTTGTAGGTATCTTATGTTAGTTTCTTATATTTTTTCGGCAATTTCTAGACATTTTGTTTGGAAGTTTTAATTTACCATGTACTTTTGCTATTTTTGGATTAATAAATTCGCTACCGGTTTCGACACAACCTAATAACTTTGACTCCTCCCACCACCCCCCCAAACAAAATCAATAAATAAAAATTTTCATACAAATCCAAAACAGATATACAGAATATGCAAGACCCGTGACGTCAAATGTTCCTGATGCAATGGTACCAATATAACGGGGTGTTTTGATAAGATGATTCTTCATTCGCTTTTAAATAACGATTTATAATTTGTACATATATTATATGAAATAAAACGTGTTTTTTTTAATCGGCGTTTGCTGATCTATATGAATACGGGTATATTATTTTTTAAGCCATAATATTTTTCACCCCAGTTCCGTAGTGTGCACCGCTAAGCCGGAAGAGCGCGCGTTTCGACAAAAATTTAACTAGTCACTCAGTTAGATAACTGAAAGCGGCCGGCAACCTTTTTCTAACATGAGTTAGAATTAAATCATAAAAATAGAACGTAACGCCCCTGCCAACTTGTACCTACTACACCCAGTTTCGTTATCCCAATGCAGTATAGAGAAGAGTGTACCCAGCAAAACTAGGTACCTAGTATGTAGTGTGCCCACTTACGTAAAATATGTAGATAGGTCGGCCATTTTAAATCCAGTGCACTCTTCGTGACGTCATATTTAATGGGATTTTATAATTGATCGCCTATCGCAATCGACAGGCAGGGGGGTACATATCAACTTTCCAGCAATGGGGTCCTATATTTTTCCTTTTTATTCCGTCGGGGGTTTTTTACCCAGACCCAGAACATGGTATGGAATATTCCCTTTTCGAAATTAATCTAAAATCTAGAGAACTAAATTATTGAAGATTCGTTGCTCTGTGGTAATATTCTCTTGAATTTCGAATTAATCTTGATTGGAAAATATTTTTTAATTTTTTTTTTTATACGACTACCTCACAAGAGTCCCAAATTGGGTAGATACATGTGTTGTGAGCTGGGAGGAAAATTAAAGGGAGGGGAGGAAGTTTGGGAAGTTCCTGGCTTTTCAGATCTGGTCACCGAATGTGACAGAACCCATTTCAAGCAACGTTCCGATTCTGAATGGGGATCTTCCACTAGGGCAACATTGAAAGAATCTTCTAATAATATTTGTCAATATATCGAATCCCGCGCTTATCGTTCATCATTATCCCATCATATATCTAAAGTCTTCAATTTTTTGGTAAAACTATCACTTCTACTATGCTGTTCATACTCATCATCTTGAATTCGCTCAACGTTGAATTGCATGGATATTAGAGCAAGAAAGGGGCGATTACTTCTATGGTGAAATTGAACAAACCATTAACATTTCCTCATTATAAAAGCTTAGGAAAGACTCCGATCCCATTTGCATTTTCAAAATAACTATTTGTATTATTGACTCACCTTCTTTGTTGCAACTCATCCAATTCAACATTCCTTGCCATAAACCAAGAAATAATGAATTGCTTTTCCTCAACCAATACTCTTCTAATTATGGGTACCATTCGCCACTGTCCAGAATGTCGAGACTTATTAACTCAAGCCAGAGCCTTGAAATTTTTGGTAACAGTCTAAATGAATTTTTTCGGGCTTTACGAAAATATACTATAAAAAATACAAACATCCCTGGTTACGAATAACCCGACAATATTTGAAAAACTCCTACTACCATCCCAGTAAGCGAAAGATATTACTTATGTCTCGTGATGGAGGACTTAGTCGGCCGAGGAATTGAACCCACGATGCCTGGGTGGGACCTAGACCGGATACCAACTCAGCCACTGACCAGTATTGTTTATGTATTTTTCTGCACTTGTTTATCTCATTTCCTGATGGGTATTTTGTATAATTGGACAATAAAATACATACGTATTTTAATTATGCATTTGGCAGATCACATAAATGAAGGACGTTGTTACTCTCCTGGACATATGAAAAATTGAATTTTCGTTGTTTCATCACAGACCCTCATTATATTATTTGCTCGGTTACTCTTATTTTGTTTATTTGTAAACACATTTTGTCATTCTTTTGTGACACGTTTTTAATGGCACTGTTTGTGGATTCCGGTCCAAAATACATTATCGAATCTTCGGCGGTCTTCCCTTTGCATAAAATATTTATTTATCCCGTCCACAATGGATAAAAGGAAATATACACTGACAAATTGTATTTGCTAGTGAAGCAGTCTCCCACATAAAGGGGGCGCATAGAATAATTTGTATTCTGTGACGACAATTTTTTTTAAAGCCTCTTGGAAATACTATGGAGCTTTCAACATTCACATGGGTTAGACTCTATCTAATATTAAGCTGTCATTGTATACTAAATGAACGTGATCAAGTTTCTTATTACTACAATTGTTTGCGAAGAAAATAATTATACATTTTGAAGGCTATATTGCTGATTGTAAACGTTCAAATGTTGATCACAGTAGTAATTAATTCTTTCCGTGCAATTTAAATAGCGCCGTTTTTTTTGTACAACGACCTTCAAATGCCCCTTTTTCACTTCATTGACAATACTCAGAGTAACAATAATTTGTTATTATTATAAAATCACAGTTTTTTTTCTAAATTGTATATATTATCTATCCCAACTCTCAAAAGGTATGAAACAACATAGAGGTACATTCGCCATGCTCTTTTTCTTCTTAAGCAACCTGTTAAATTATTATTATACACAATCGATGTTTTTCACCTCTTCACCGGATGCTATGAACACCTTGACATTAATTTAAAATGTTCCGGTCTGAAGATGTCTGCAGTAGATGGAAACCGGTCCAGTTCCATATAAATAAATGGATTAAAGTTACCCATACGTTTTTTAACCTCTCGTGTGATACATTCCCGCTAAATACAACATCGCATCATAATGTGCCATCCATAAAATGGAGTTTTGTGCGGCATATGCCAGCTGACAGTAATTTCGTAATTACTCACTGTTGTAAAACAAGATGTTTTTGTTCATTGTAATGTCTTACTAGACCAGTAGGGTTCCATATAAATAAATGGATTAAAGTTACCCATACGTTTTTAACCCCTCGTGTGCCACATTCCCGCCAAATACAACCCCCTAGTGTGAGAGCCATAAATTGGAGTGTTGCGCGGCATTTACTAGCTGACAGTAATTTCGTAATTACTCACTGTTATGCAAATGATGTTTTTGTTAATTTTAATGTCTTACTAGATACTTTCCCAGTTTTCCCAGAATACCTACGTATATTCAGAGAAATGATTCAGTTCTACCTTATTTTATATAAAAAGGTTAAATAAAGAAGGTCAAATATATTTTTAATGCTTTTATTATATTTTCATAAAGCTAAATAAGTATTCTTCATCATTAAAATAAAATTATATTATGTTTTTCACTAAATAAATATAGTAACATGACATTGAAAATCGGGATATTTTTTGACGGCGTTTTCACAAAGGTGACGCACCTTTTCACAGATAAAATAAATATGTCTGCACGTGACGAAACAAGAAGATAGATAATTTTAGGATTTATTTTATCCTTGCTAAGCAATTAAAATATATCCTAATATGCTGGAAGCATTTTTTAAGGTTCAAAATACTATAAAATAGAATTGAGTCGGGTGCGTTGCTAGAGAATGCCGCTACGGCATAGCTGACACGAGCGTCGCAATAATATATTTTAAACTTCACCTTAGGTAGTTATAATATGCTTTTTAGTCAATTTTTTGAAAGGCAATTTATTTTAATGTAAATAAACATATATTGCATTTATTTTTATGCGACACAACATGTGCCATCAACATAAATGTATGAAAAGTTTAAATGAAACAATAGTAACAAAAACCAAAAACAAAAGCGTTTACCAAATAAAAAGAAACGATTAATAATAATAATGTTGCATTATGTTTTCTTTATAACAAAATAATAAATAATGATATCCTCGCTAAGATTTCCCGTACTGAGGATTTCATTTACAAAATATTAAATTACATTATATTAAATTGATGAAAAAAAAAAATAATTGTTGGGTGAGGTATTTTAAATGCAGTTTAGTGGTTTCGGTGTTAGTCCGTATTTGGTGTTAATATAATTTCTATTTCAGATCTACCTATGTAATGTATCCAGTTTTTGATTTGATTTTTTATGGAGGCTGGGATTTTGTTGTAGAGTTTAGTACCATAGAATAAGAAGTTATTTGTCCATTAAAATGTATACAGTACCTATCAAAAATTGTACAGTATAAAAACAGTATTAAGTATAAAGAAGTAGAGGGCATAAAAAATATAAAAAGAATAATGTCTTAAAACTTGTAAAAATATACAGTAAAAAAAAATTATAATGTTTGAAAACTTGTAAAAATATAAATACCATATATTACTAGTACAATATGTACTTCTAGGGTAGACGATGCCTCAGACATGTGAGCAAAAGATCCATAATTTTCAACGAACGAAGTGGCTGTGAAGCTATTTAGACGGATTTATTGCACAATAACCGAGCATGGAGCGTAAGCTGCCGCGGCAACAGTCACCATTGTAGTTTGTCATATTTACGTACAATAGATCGAGTGGTTTCAAGGGAGGGGGATACATTGAGTACTTGAGATTAGGGGCGGTAAAAATCTGCTACTCGACGTACAGAAATCAAAATAATATAAACGTGTTATTTTATTATATCAAAATACTACTAACGACATCTGTGTGTACGGTACTTATTGAATAAACGCTAGTTCATTCTACCTCATTGTAACAAAGACCGTGTTTTATTAACAAAACGCATAAATTTGTATTGAACCACTTCAATTTAATATGAAGATCCACCGATGTAAGAAGTAGCCTTCCTTCGTCAGGACTATATTAAAACTATCAGAATCACGGAACACTTAAGATGTTTAAATAACAATAATTTCCGGAGATAATAATATTATTTAATTGATTATTAACACTTGGTCTAATTTCTAATAATTAAAATAAGTTATAATAAATTATTTGCGCTACACGTATTTTGTATGTTCTTCAAAATAGAGAAAATATTGTGTATATTTTTACCTTTCACTTGCTCCGTACAGAAATAATTTAATTATATTAAATTAAACAACTAAGGGGTGGTTTAAACTTTATACCAAAGTACTTACATTTTTTTTACTTGCTATAATCAATAATAAGACATGAAAAAGCTCAGTTTTTTTTCCAATCTCACGTAATGCACCACCCTATCTGCCAACCCTGTACGAGCTTTTCTCTCGCGGTTCGAGCTTAAAGCGTACGGATATACATTATACATTTATAAAGCTCCTCTTCGCCGATTGTACGACGTGAATAACGCGGTTATTGACGTACGACGAAATAGCGTTTTAATGATTTATTAAAAAGGCTTTTCTATTTTCCAAAGAAATTATCTTTTGTTGTTTTAGAATTAAATCTACTTACGGTGGAATATGTTACATCAATTATTGATTGATTAATAATAGGCTGCTTTCTCGATACACAAATCGTGTAATTGAAACGCATCTAATATTTGTTTTTACTTAATTTTAGTCGTCAAAAATCAAGGTGTTTTCATGTTATGGCAAAATGATTTCCTACCAGTGGCGTGCATTGCTCTATGAACAAATGTGTGTAGTTTATCATTAAATGTTTTAAAATTACCATTTTATTATAACCATTATCATTTTCCGCTGATTGTTGTGTCCATCTGAAAAATGGGCGTATAAGATCCTTACCAAATTCATATAAAAATATTTTTTATTAGAAATTTGTTGTATTTTTCTATTATCGTTTGATATCTTTATTTGGTTCGTTTTCCTTAGAGTGAGTATACCTTTTCAGCTTTTATGGACTACACGCCACTGCCTTATTAATGTATGTTCAATACTAAGTACTAAAGAGAACTGGTAGGCCTCTAAAATTGTGTTAAAACAAAGTTACTCTTTAGTTGACTTCTAAAAATTAAATGCCTAAACCAATATAACTTTAAAAACTCGATTAAACTGTCGAACAATTCCAATTTTAAACACTATTTAAAACGTGAATTTTTTTTTCATCTTCTGCAAAATTATCTAAATGTGATGAGTTAATCCACCTTGCTTAAGACACTACAGACGATATCTTAATGTTTTCATGGCTCTAATTCTATGATCAAATATGCAGGCTGATAATACACGTGGCTTACGTCATGTTAGGGCGCACTCCATTCCCTAATCCTAAACAGTCTGGCTGCGGTTCGACCGGGATTAGTGCTCGAACTGGACTATAAATTATATGCACGGATCGATTTTCTTGATATCAGAAATTGTAAGCCTTTCTGTATTAAGTAATACTAATATATTAATTAAATAATACATTGTATCTTTTCCATACGTTTTAGAGTCCTGGATGGCTTTAGCCGTGCTTTGATGAACAGTCGTTATGGTGAGGTACTTCCTTACCCACCCTTTTGTTATCTCCATACCCCCTACCTCCCCCCCCCCGCTCATCTCAGCCTCACACCATACCCCATTTGTGCGGTATTTCTTAAAACACATATTATACTATTTTAGAATAGAGAAAATCTTTAAAAATAACATATGTTTTTTTAAGTGATGAGATCAACAAATGCATAATTATTATTCTTGGTTTGACATCACTTTTAAGCATAAAATATGTATTAAAAACAGATATAAAATATGTAATATAGTATAATATGTGTTTTAAGAAATACCGCACAAATGGGGTATGGTGTGAGGCTGAGATGAACGGGGGGGGAGGTAGGGGGTATGGAGATAAGAAAAGGGTGGGTAAGGAAGTACTAGTTGAAAAAGTAATTATATGAAATTCCCTCGATAAAAAAAATTAAAGTATGCCCCGAAACATATAAATAACACTTGTAGTTCTGTTATTTAACATGTTGTAAGTATCAAAAAATTCAAAGCATTTCTTTTAATGCTACATAAGTCAATAGTCTTGAGATGATTGCTCTATTCTAAATATGTCATGTTTTATTAAATATTTTTTAAACGATCGCCTATCCCCTAAGCTTTTTTTTATTTTATTTATATATATAAGCGTGCTCCCTCTCTCTTCCATAATAATATATCTCATTTACAATCATTGTTCGTTTCCACTCGTAGGGTATTGCTGGGTCTTAGGTACACTTACATTGGCGTTGATCAAACATGATATTAACACACATGCTCCGAAGGGTTTGCATTTCTCCAGCATCCAGTCTATTTTCGTCCTTCTTTTACCAGTTCCATGCGTCATTGCCATGTATCAGGATTTGGAAGAGACTTTCATTCAGCTGCTTGTCTCGGCATCTTATTTATGACTAATTCACGCAGTTACCAAATAAGTAAATGACGTCTACCATTGACTTTTGTTTATTAAGGTTTTAGTTGTATATTGACTATTTTGCGACTTCAAAAATGTACAACTTCTACCTCGTAAACAAGAAATGCGAGTGTAACTCAGGATGAATGGGTACTAAATCACACTACAGTGGCTAGAAACATGAAAATGATCATTATGTTAACCCCTTTTTTTATGGAGAAGTTACCTTTGGGTAAGACCAGAAATAAAATTTAACTAGTTTTTTTAATAATTTAGTCTTCAGTTAAGATTCAACAATTTGTAATCAACTCCTGACACTCCTTTCCTCCGACTAGTAGCTTTTAAATTATGGTCCATTTGTAATCTCAAAATTTACTCCAAAGTAATTTGTAAATTTCAGTCCGATATGATTAATAGTAACCCAGTTTTACGCTTCATGAAAACGTTATTCCTTCTTAAAGTTTTCATAATATTAATGGATCCTGTAAGAAAAACTACGTTGCTTTGAAATAAAATTTTAAAAAAAGATTATTTAGTCTGCCTTGTAATGTGAGTTTTCATAATGTATTATTTCTACATCAATTTCTCTGGGAAATGCTCACGTTTATGGAATTTATATAAAAAAATGTAATTGATCAATAAAAATAAATATTTATTTATTTACAAATGAATTAAAAATTACTTTGTATTTACCACTTTATTAATATATACATAATCAACATGTTTCGAAAGCGATGCTTTCCTCATCAGGAATATATAGAATACTAAAAAAAAATAATGTTAGTATAGGCAAATTATTCACATAAACAAAAAATGATTAAAGTAGGTGAGTAATTAATCAAAAATGTTAATAAAAAAATATTATAAAACATTAAATAACAAATTTATATTGGGCATTAGAAAAAAATTATTTTTATTATTAATATTAATATGAAAATAAATTCAAGAGATGCCAACTTTAAAAAAATATTTGATTATTATTTATATTTAATTCTCTATTAACGCTTTTTCTGATTTCTAAAATTTCAAATTTGTCTAATTGTAAAACGGTTGTATTTGTATGTAAATTTTTTAAACCCTTATTTATATCAAAAGATTTTTTTATTTTTTATTTATTTATTACTGTTACAGTTATTTATTATCTCACATTTCTTCTTTCTTATTTAACAATTGAAGAATATGATATATTTGTCTTTTTAACAGTTATGTGGATATTTTGAAACTCCGTAGCTAATGATGGAAAATTAGATTTCGAATATGTTAAACAAATGAATTAACTAGAACTAGATATAGTGAACAGAAAAGCTGTACAATTTTTTCGCCGTTCCAGAGTTTGTGCTTCTTCGGTCCAACAGAAATTGCTGATAGAATGGTCATTCGCCAAATTGATTTGATATTCAAACATATTCTAAGGTTTTACGTGACTCTTAATCATAAATTAATGTGTATTGGAAAATCTCATTAAAAATTTATCTCATTAAACACGTATTTTTTTATTATTATCGATTCGTGCTCACATTTTCCCTGATAATGAATACGTTGCCGCAGTCAATATTTACTTACAGAAATGAATTAAACGTGAAACAAGCGACTCTTTGCCCCGAGCAAATACGATCGCATGCCGACTTCTATCGATCATCCTGGAATAACCTTAGTTGAGGAAAAATAAAGACCTAAGCCAGGGGTCGGCAGACTTTCTAGTGAAAAGAGCCCGATCTAATGTGGCCTATTCACAGGCGAATTTCATTCGCACCGGTTCGCCAAACCATCCGCTCGTGTATTCAAGCGGCGAACATTCTCGGCATGGGTCCGGGTTGGGCTCGCGGTTAACTAAAGCCACTACGTCGAAAAGCTCTGCCTTTTGATGGTCCTTTCCTGTAGTCAAGCCCATTATTCGATCCATTCTCACATGTTCTCGTTAAAAACGGTGGGTAAGTCGGATATAAATGAAGGCGGCTTCAAGTCTAGTATATTGGTGTGTTTATTTTCGTTGAATGTAAATATTTTGTTTATGCAACATCGCCTTGAAACTAAATAGGTGAACGAATATTCTCACACTTTTAATTTATTACATTTGGAGCCATGACTTAAAGTAATTTTATAAAAAAATAAAATTATATTTTGTATATCGCCGTTTTGTGAAAAATTATCCCAAGGGCGCTGTGCTCTACTTTTTTTTCCAGTGAGTTAAAATTAATCTTATTACTATTTTGTTTTATGTGATCCCGTACTACTCCCAACCATCTGGAGTCATTGGGAATATGGCATCCCCAATTGGTATGTTTAATGTTGTGAGGCTGAAGGTAGTGTGGAAGGGAAGGAGATGGGGAAGAGGATGTATCATGCACTTCTGATAAGGCTGCGGAGTGGAGGTGAAGCAGGAGTCGAAGATACTCAAAGGGATATGAAAAGGGTCGCATGCGGCACGCGAGCCGGAGCCCGCCGACCCCTGTCCTGGGCCATCCTGATTTTATTTTCCTTTAGACATTAGGGCGGGTGGAGACTGACTGGCTTATTTTTACTCAGGGGTTGTTTCCCTCAAATTATATTGACGATGATAGGGGGACTCTAATGGCCCTCCAATATGTTACTCGAAAAGCCTCGAGTTTCGGATTATTTTTTGTCCTACTTTTGGACTTTGACAAAATGGATTCTGGCAAAGACAATTTCGCCACTGTCCGTTTTAAGATTTCCTTTGTAATGTTCTGTGGACACATTTATAGCGTGAAATTAATGGATGTCATGATTGCTTTTCTCAATCGTTCACGGTTGTTTTCTTTTTTTAAATGAGATTACTGCTAAAGAGTCCCAGAGTCAGTGAATCTTTGGCATGACAAAATTTGTGAAGTGTTATGGGACTGAAGAAGATAAAGAGGAAAAAGAGATGGGAAGAGGAAGGTTTGGTTGATTCATATTTGGTCACTAAACAGGCTAAAACCATTTCAAGCAATATTTCGACCCTTTTCCATGAAAATGCAAACAGTAACTACCACTTTGGGTGGTGGTGAAAACTTAATTTATAAAGTATTATTTTCAATCACGTATTTGTGAAATAAATGATGTAATCAAATTTTGGAATAATTCGTTGAAGCTTATAAACCACATTCAATATATTTTAATCATTAAATATATTAATATTAGCAACTCTTAAAATGAAACATGAAATCGAAAAGACACAGAAAAGAAATATATATATATATCGGTAGCAACTGGGACTCAAACCCAGGACCTCATGGTCTATCCGGGAGCTTGCACTCTAATCCACTGAGCTGCAGTTAACCCAGTACCCAAAACTTTTAATATCATCTTCAATTAATTCCCATATATTTTTGGTCTCTATCGTTTTTTTCATCAGTACTTCAAGATTTTTCTCGAATTTATTCGCAACCTTTAGATAGTGTCTCTGACCTATCCGAAAGAAAAAAAAAGAAAATTTAATTAATTTTGGCGTCATTACTAATTTTATTAATTCGCAACTTCTGGGTCCGGTGTCTTAAAAATGCACATATTTCTTTGTTTTTATTCAAAACTTCTCTAGCTCAGTATTTTGATAAATGACTTTTCATTTTTCCTTACGTTAAAATGCGATTGTAAACGGAGCATAATTTAACGCTGGCGAAAGCATTACTTATGTCGGTTGTTTTATTTTCCAGGGGAGATAAGCAGATGCAGAAAACTCAGGAAGTTTATTCAAAGCATTAAACGGAACCAAATCGTAAAGACCTGTGAACTCCGGAAGCTTGTGAAAACTTCCTTCCATTTCTCAGCTAGTTGCTGCATTCAATTTACCACTTCCCTACAATCTTCCTTTGGCCAACCTGCCTTTCACAGACTATGTTCACTCCCATTTTCTACAGAATTGCTAAACCAAGTTAATTGCATGCAAAGTATCAATCATCCATGTCTACGTTCCCATATTTAAAATTTCACTCTTGATTCATCTGAAAACATACCACACATCTAAGACTTTTCCTACTACACTTAGTTATCTAGTACTTGGAATTATTTGATGAACTACCAAAATTTAATAACTTCTTCAATAATAATTGTTAAATATTCACATTGTAATATTTAATCATTGAAGAAGATAATATTGACCAATCCTAAATGAAATCAGTGGATCATTAATGGAGGATAATATTCACAAGTCTTGAAGTTGATGTATGATATCGATGGCGTAGAGTGAACTGGTCTCATTAGCCCAGTTGGGAGAGTTAAATATCTTTGTGTTACCATTTTGATCAAATTATAATGATTAACTTTGTTTTAAGAATAAATATAAACATTAATTGATAAACTAAAGTTTTTAAGACAAATTTTTGTGCATAGCGCAAGCGCATAAATAATTATTAGAAACACTCATCAAAATTGAAACCTCCGAGAAGAGATAAATGTCGCCGACAGGACTCGAATTTGAATACATTGTGCAGGTTCGAGTCCTGTCGGCGTCATTTATCTTTTCTCGGAAGGTTTTTTTTTTTCAATTTGGATGAGTGTTTCAGGCTAATAATTTTTTCTTTATAAAAATAAATATAAACATGTTTCAAAATCAACGGTTCCTTCATCAGGATGAAACTTATAATATATTTTTGTTATTATCTATTGACATGTATTATTAAAATAGTTGTTAAAACAGTGTTATTTATTATCAATGTCTATCAATGACTGTCAAGCATAATTTATTTATTTTCAAATCGTTGATTGAAGTTCATAAGAATAATTTAAGTGAATGATACGATCTCTTTGTTGAGTAAATTATTTTTAATTATTAGTTGTAAGCAGTTCTTCGAGTGAACAAGATTCAGGCGGTGGTGACTTAAAAACATAAGCATAAACGTTCCCAATTTCACAAAGGTAACACAATTTACATGTAGATCCTTAAAATTATCAGTGTATTAGTTTATGCATAGCGTTATCGTTTATTTTGTTTTTGTTTTTATTATTAATTAAACATATGGGTACATACATTGTAACAATATATTTTACCTTTTATATAAAATATTTTAATACTATTCTTCCATTAAAAGCATTTGCTTGTGGGTGGAAGTTCGTTCGTGAAGATTCATTCGACTTACTTCTTAAATCTGTGAGAAATAATATGAAATGCAAGCGAATTCTCAATACTTATATATCTATAATGGCTAATATTATTTATTTATTATTAGTTACATCTGTGTTTACTCGATTAAAAAAAAATACTTACACAAAAACTGTTATTATAATATATTCCACTTAGATAATAATAATAATAATAACAATGTTTTATTATCTTCTTTTTTTTTATAACAAAATAATAAATAATGATATCCTCACTGGGATTTCCCGTGATGAGGATTTCATTTGCAAAATATTAAATTACAATATATTAAATTAATTAAAAAAATAAAAATAATTGTTGGGTGAGGTGTTTTAAGTGCAGGTGAGTGGTTTCGGTATTAGTCTGTATTTGGTGTTAATATTTTTCTATTTCGGATCTACCTATGTAACGTATCCAGTGTTTTATTTCATTTTAAAATTTATTATGGTTGTAGTGATTTTTAAAGGATAGTGAGATTTTGTTGTAGAATTTAGTACAATAGTAAAAGAAGTTTTTTTGTCCAAATGTTTATGTTTGTGGTTCCTCGTTGTATGTGTTTTTGAGTCTGAGATCTAGTGTTTCTAATATGTGTGATTATTGCTATTTCTTGTTTTTTTTTTTTGTATTTATGAAAGAATGTAAAATAGTATTGTTTTAGAGTATAATTGTTTTATTGACATAATGTTAAGTTCGTAAAGTCTTCGTCGTAGCTATATCTGGTCGCTTTCACGAAATCCTCGAGTTTCTGTGATCAAAAGTTCATTATTTTCATTTTACGATCATAGATACAATGGATTTTTTGTATTGTCTGTCTATGTTGACCTCCGCCTTACCACAATCTGAAAACTTAAGTGAATTTATTACTTGATTGTCTTTCGCGTAAGAAACGCTCGGTATTTTAGCCGGATTTGACAAGATATAAATCTGAATACACCACCACTGGATGTTTGATTCCTCGGAATTAAGTTTTTCCTTCAGCAATAGAAGGACGTCCGACTGCTTGAGGAGTTAAGAATTATTATCGCAGATGGAAAACTTCTTCTCAAATCGTATCTAATATAATACATAAGTACTTCTCTTGCTACTAAAGTTTACGTTAAAATATCTCAAAGAAGAGCATGGAGGTCTCTTATGTGTGTTTTTCGTTATCTATCCTTTTTCTGGTTTTACGGAAAATGGTACACTTACCTCACTTTTTTTATAACCTTCAATGAAATACATAGTTTTTTTTCCGTGGCTTTAATCGAAACAACATTCAGAACATTGAAATCTATAAAATAGTAACGTTCGCTTTCATTTGAGTAGAATAATAATTCGATGAATTAAATCCAACAAATTGTATCTCCACTTTTTGGCGAAAAAAACCCAATATAGAAATGAGACATTTCGAACTTCCACCCTTCCATAATCCCATTACGGTCCCCTAGAAGTTGTGGAAAAAATTAAAGAAAAAACGGTCCCCCAAATAATTTTCATTGTTCTTCGGGTTGGATGACTAATTCATGGCGCTCATTAGCAAAACAAAAATCTGAAATAATCTCAGGTAACAACGAACAAGCTCGTTAGACATGATGCATTCTGTAATTATAAAAGTAGATGTAATGGAGTGTTATCTACATTTTTTGTGTTATTAATTACTAGCTAGTAATACTAACTGGTGAACCCAGCAGGCAATTTTTTGGAATAAAGTTATGAAGTTGTGAATTCTTTCTTGTCGCTTGGGTGCCGTAATTGATTTGATAGCGAAACTAATGCCATGTGATGTCTATTATTTTTTCTAAACAAAGAAACAATTTTTAAACAAAATTTTATTTCATTATAAAAATTAATTTTTTCAAAATATATCCAAATAAAAAAGTACTTAAGTACCTACTTGTTTTTTTTCCATTTTGAAAATATTCTACCCAAACAAACCTTCTTCTTTTGATTATGTAATCTGTGGCTAACCAGAGTGGTATATCTATGGGCTAACCTCAATACAACGTGGCGGGTTCAATGTTTTTCATACCCAATTTAAAACGTTATAACAACAGTTTTACATATTGGATTTCATTCAAACTACTCCGTAAACCTTTCCGGCAATAATAAAAACAAACTGTGCTATTTTCAGCGAAACCGGTCGAGTAATTTTCGAGGAGATCGAGGACAGAAGAAAAACATTCATTTTTATATTTAAAGATTTAATATAAATCAAATTTTATGATGTTATTATTAAGTTCTGGGAGTTTTTTTTTCATTCAAGGCAGTTTGAAATTCTTTACATGAAAAAAAAAATACAAAAAACTTTTTGCCATTCTTATAAGGATAATCTAATTTAACAAACAACGTCACAACACCCAGTACCCATTTAGCAGTACGAAGGCCGTTGAATGAATCATAGTCTCCTCGTCTGCCCACGTAAATGTCAAGGTTTAAATTTTCAATATAATAAATCTCGACGGCTATCTCATAAGGTCATATTTTGTGAATCCGATTTAAAAATAGAACAGTGAAGCCGTTAAATGTTTCTCATCCTTGGAGGCTGAACGCTTTCGATTTGGTGTTTTTTTTTTAGGATTCAGACATTTGACCCTTCAAATGGCTAGTTTTTACATATAACATCTGAACCAGAGATTTTCAAACCTATTTTAATCATCGCCCCCCTCTGTCGTCCGAGTTGATAGACTAACCCTAAGTACGATTTAGACGACTTATGGCAAAGGTCACGTGACACCAATTTTGGCACCAGCTTGGTTCAACTGCCGTCCACGTTTATTTCGCGTGATTTTGACTTCGGTAAGCAAATTACACAACATTTTGAAAAGGGGTCAAACTAAATACTCGGTTTTTGTAAACAAGCCGAATCTTTTTACTTGGTTGCTGTTTTACTTAAATTGGGGGCACACCTAGATCACTCCCCGCCCCAAAATAATAAATGGAATGGAAAATGGAAGGAGATGGAGTAGAGGAAGGTTGGGAAGACTATTGGATTGATTTATAATTCATGATCGCAAAAGTCATACATATGAGCAAACAAATGTTTCAACATGTTTTATTTTGAAAGCGAGAAAAGAAAGAGGGCCTTTAAGACCTTTTTTGTCATTTGTTATTTTATCTACCCTTATTTTGTTTTCTTCCCTTGCGTTTTAGGGCATGTCTATGTATTATTTGCTCTATGACCGCCCCCCTCTTTAAAGATATTGTTTTCTCTCTTTCAAAATAAAACATGTTGAAACATTTGTTTGCTCATATGTATGACTTTTGCGATCATGAATTATAAATCAATCCAATAGTCTTCCCAACCTGCCTCTACTCCATCTCCTTCCATTTTCCACTCCATTCAGCCTTTCAAAATAGCCTGATTCGGAATGACATAGTCCCACCTACTCCGAACAGTCGCGACTCTTCTGCGGTATTCATATTAAAAAATATATATATTGTCAAGAAGAATAATGTTTTATTTTTATTTTAGTCGACCAAACTGCCTTTTAATGCCCCTCTCTTTCCTCTGTGGCCACCTCCGCCCCCCTGGATCACTCCAGCGCCCCCAGTGGGCCGATAACGATGATACGCTTTGATTATCACTGATCTAAACCATATTGAAACAGTTAAATCGAACTGTGAGTCTGTCCATTTCGTGAAACGACGAGTTAGATAGTTCCATATGAAAGTATTTTTTGTCGGAGAGATTTATGAAAAAAGCGGTATCGGACCCCGAAACCAGTGCATTTATTTTTTTTGGATGAAAAAATACGCACAAAAGAGGCCTGTATTGTAATTTAATAAAGATACATATCATAAATGAACAAAGCTTTCCTTTTCTCGATATCCCTCCTATGATTTATTTCCTGTTTTGTACGCGTTTTGCTATGAAAAACCCATTTGAATATTTTTCACAGAAGAAAAGGGTTCATATTATTTTCAGTATTCATATTTAACAAAACTTTTATTCATTCAATAAGTTTGAATATCCCCTATCCATATTACATGAATATTTTTAAAGTTTGACTGACAAATATTTGGACATATGAATATTTTTGAAATGGCCTTTTCGCTGTGGAATAAAAAACAAATGCTCAAAGAAGAATGAAGCATATCCGATTAAAAATAAACATCAAATATCAGATATTCTCACTTGACTAGTTTCACTTGTAATTCTTCACTCGACTTTTTGATGAGATTTTCAAGTGAGTAATTTCAAGAAGATTGCTCAAAATACCAGAAAAATTTAAAAAAAAAATTTATGTGATACCACAGAAGAATCCCAGCAGCTCTCAACCGTCCGCAGCCAGCTAGACTATGGCATTCCCAATTGGGGTATGTTGTGGGGCTGAAGGTATTGAAAATGAGAAGGAGATGGGGAGGAGGAAGATGGGGAAATACCTAGCTATTCATATCTGGTCACCAAACATGACTAAAGCTATTTCAAGAAACGTTTAGATTCTGAATGGTGGTCTTTCACCAGGGCGATACTGACCGTATTTACCACTCTCGAACGTGCCGCAAATATACTGCATATTATTTTAAATGAACAAATTAATCAAATAAAATTTACTTGCGCACGCCGGAATTCGAACCCGTGACCTCCGGATTCCTAACCAACTCAACCGCGGAGACCGTCAATTTAAACCGTATTTCAAAAATTTGCTTTACAACAAAAAAATATATGTAATTTCCGTTTACAGCAACATACCTAAAAAAACTGTTTTTAAAGGCATATTGTATTTTTTATTGTTATTGTTTATCAATTTATGGTATTGCTCAATTTATTAAATAAAAATAATTTGTTTTTTTTTTGCAGCACGTTCCAGAGTGGTAGACACTTTCAATATCGCCCTGGTAAAAGACCACCATTCAGAATCGAAACGTTGTTTGAAATCGCTTTAGCCCTGTTTGGTGGCCACATCCGAATAGCCATACTTTTCACCACCTTCTTCTTCTTGATCTCTTTCCCCTCCCCACTATCTTCAGCCTCATGACAACCCCTATTGGGGATGCCATAGTCTCATTAGCTCCCGATGGTTGGGAGCAGTTGGACTCTTGACTCTCACAAAAAAATAAAAAAAAGCATATTTTTAAACTCGTATTATTGTTAATTAAAAATACTCTCACTAAACCAGGCCAGCTTTTTGACCGCGTTTGAATTGAAACTAGACCAAATTCAAAAGAGCTTCTCTCCACAGCCGAAACCTTTGATGTCAAAAATTCCATCAATTTTCAATCAAGCGATTAAGCGTGAACTTTCATTATTAAATTCAACTTTTTTTGGCTCAACTCGAATCAAATAACATTTATTTTAAAGCTTGAATCTATTTCAACGAACAATGAGAATGTTTAATTACCAGAGCGACGCTTCAATACCAGCAGGACTACTTAGCTTTGACTTTCTTTGAACTATTGTATCTATCATCGCACCCTTTTTAATGTGAATACCACCGAAAAGTCCGGGACCTCGGCAATTGGTTTCCCCAATTGGAGTATATTTTAAGTAGAAATGGAGTGTGAAAGGAAAGGAGATAGGGAAGTGGACGGTGGGGAAGTACGTGGCTATTCAGATCTAGTCCTACACGTTTATAGATAGATGGTCATCTCGGAAGCATTTCTTTCAACTAATTTAGTGTTACTAATTTGAATTATTTTGGCATAAACGAAACCTAAACGAAAAATCCAAAGAAAAGTGCAAATATAAACTGTTCAAAAAATATTTGACTTTTTTATTGGAATACCACACAACAGTCCCAACTGCGCCCAACCGTCTGTAACCAGTAATACTATGGCATCACCAACTTGGGTATTTTGCGAGGCTGAAGGGCATGGGGAGGGGGAGTACCTGGCTATTCAGATCTGATCACTAAACACCGCTAAAGCTATTTCAAGCAACGTTTCAATTTTGAATTGTAGTATTTCACCCGGGCGATACTGAGAGTATCTACCACTGTAGAACGTGCCGCAAGTATGCCTTAATGTATTATTTTATGTAAAGTAACACGATTAATTAAATTTAATTTAATTGCGCAGGCCGGAATTCGAATTCGCGATTTTTGGATTGATAGTCTAGGACCTGATCCCTCAACCATGGAGGTCGTTGAACAAAATACAGTTTCCACGTATTTTTACAACAGCAGTTCAATTCAGTCAATGTTTTTTTCTTCTTTTTGATTAGGTTAGGTTCTAACACTAAGACTGGTAGCACAGTGGCGTGCAGTCCATAAAGGCTGAAAAGCTGTGCCTACCCTAAAAAAACAAACAATAAAAATAAAATGAAAAAATGCAAAAAAATTCTAATAAAAATGTATTTTTCCAAGAATTTCGCAGGGAACTTGTACGCTCATTTAGTCATTTGTCAATTTCAAAATAACTAATGCACACAACCCGAACTGCACACAGCCTACCTTTGGTCAAAGGGCAATGCACCCCATTTGGTGATAAGATAAAATTAATCAGTTAATTTTTGCGCCGGAAATCAAACCCATAACCTCCCTCCCGACTTAAAGTCAAATGCGTAAGCCATGCGCTACGGAGACGCTACCTACGTACTATTTCACTGTCATAACATTGTCTCATGTCTCTTCATTGGCAGATTTCCTCTCCTGTTACGAATTATTACCAAGAGTATAATTTATTAGAACAAACGGGACTCGCGCTCAAACTTTTAATTTATATTCTATTTGAAGTTGGCCGAGATGTCGTTGTTGTAAACTCATTATCCGGTCCAGCCCCCGGGCCTGGGCCTGAGGGCGGGGGCGGGTAAGGGTACGGCTGGAGGCTGTAGGTTATCAAGGATTTGTGCCGTAATTAAGGTACCTGCCTGAGCTCGTGGCCCGCACAAAGCCTTCGTATCAATCATGTATTGTTCCGTCATTTTGGGTGTCGAAGTAATTGCAATCTGAAGGCTTTGATCTTTTTACGTTCATTAAAATTGTTTTGAATAATGAAATTCCATATTCCAATGGGGTATGGATTAATTATTTTTGTAAAAATACACGTGTTTTTTACTTAATTTCAATACATTTTTTTTTAAATAAACTATAAGAATAAAAATATAATTCATAATGTTTATCTTAGCCCTTCTCACTGGGGTTCCTGTGCTGGAGCTTACTAGGTTAAAATTAAATTATTAATTGATAAACTAAAGTTTTTAAGACAAGATTTTTGTGCATAGCGCAAAGGGTGCAGGTGAAATATAATAAAAAATCCTAATTATTGAATGAAACACTAGTATATATTGATTAACTTGGCGGGTTTGCGATAAGCCGACGTAGCTCAATGGTAGAGCATCTGACCGGATATTAGAAGGGTGTGGGTTCGAGTCCTGCCGGCGACATTTATCTTTGCTCGGAAGGTTTTTTCAATTTGGATGAGTGTTTCAGGCTAATAATTATTGTTTATAAAAATAATTGTTAAAATTAAATATTGATTGTTTTAAATTCCTCTGTTTGTTTTCGATGTTGTATACTTCATCTTATTTGTTACGCCAGGATTTTATTTGTTTCTTTGAAAACATTAGCATTATCCGTTCTATTTATTGCTGGTAGAAGTAAATTGTAAATCTTATTGTAAAGGTATTTATAGTTTCTTTGTCCAAAAGTAGTTCAAAATTGGGTATAATAAGCGCGTTCTAAAATTAAATTTTTGGATTAAAAAACCTTTGTAACTTTTTCCACTTATAACGGACATCGTTAGACTGGCCAGATGCCTGTGATAGGGTGAAACCGGTCCGGTCGAAAATAAATAAGTGAAAAAAAGTTACAAAGGTTTTTTAATAAAAAAAATCATTTTAAAATGAAATTTCACCATGAATTGACAGTTTCAAAATTGGAAAAAATTAAAAGCTCATTCTGGTTAGCTCTTGCATTTTGAAAGTGTGGTTTCTTCGGTTTTTTTAACATTTTTTATTAATATATTCGAAGGATAGATATTTTTTATGTTTAAGGCGATGCAATGGGAAGTAATGCAAAATCATGTGTTTTCGGTTTAAGAATTTGATGACCTAAAAATATTGTAGGTGATTTAATTAAATACTGCAAGTTGAACACACCTTGGCCTTTCGCTTAACCGGGCATTTTTTCGGTGTGTCTTTTTATTGGCCCAGAAAAAAATAAAATATCTGACATTAAAAAAAAGTTTATAGCGCAAAATTCTCCTACTTACGAACCCCTTTTCCGATATTGCCATATTGTTCATTGTGGTAAATTAAGTTTTTTAGAATATGACCTTAAAACATTTTAATAATTATGTCTGATCTTTACAGAATAGAATAAAACACGTATTTTGGTAATGCTTTTTTTGCGTAAATCGAAATATGCTACCGATGTTAAGCGGGAATTTCAACCTTGTCGCCACCTGCATAAGAAGCGCGTGATTTCGTTGGAATTTTAGCCGGTTGATCGCCTTAAAAGTGCTTAAGATTTGAAAAATTCTTTTGTTGACTTCCTCGTATAAATTAATATTAACTTTTTTTGTATTTCTTGGGAATTAACTATTTAAAAATTTCTAGACATTTTGTTTGAAGAGTTTTATCCTCTGTTTTATGTACTTGTGTTACTTAATTTTATTTATTTTTATTTATAATTTAAATTAGTTTTAAGAACGCTAGTGAATGACACGGATGTATCGAAACCGGTAGCACAGTAATAAAATTAAGTAACAAAAGTACATAGTGGATGAAACTGTTCAAATAAAATAATATTTAGTACGCAATGCATTCTTTCGGGAATTACTTACTTATTTACTTTGGCTCTCCAACAGAACACATCACATAATTATTATGGTAATAATTGAATTCGAAAATATGTCTAATCTTTAGGGATGCTGTGTGGAGCGTCTTTCATAGAATAGGAAGAAGTAAACCTGGAAACACTGAGGCCGGCAGATCATTCCACAGCCGAGCTGTTGAACACAAGAACGAGTCGTAGAAGCGATCCGTTGTCATGTGACAAATGTCAACCGTGTCCAAATGATGGGCGCGCGTTTAGCGTGTTTCCCGACTGTGCACCGGTGCCGAAGGGATCAATGACCTCAAAGCATCTTCCATTAAAATACCGGTAGAACAAGGACAGCATTCCCACCTGACCTATATGCTCCAAAGATTGCAATTCGTTTGTTAAAATGGCGAATCTTTGAATTTTGGGGCTCCCGAACAGAGATGGCTGCCAAATTCTACAGTGCGGGGCACTTGCGATTTGGTCAGCAGTTGTGTACTATTGAAGTATTTTCGGGCTCATCAATTGCATCAATGATGCGACTTCAGAGCATCTTCTGTTTATTGTACAACGTTCCAGTTTATTTGTTTTCTGAATTTAGTTTTGTATATAAAACTAACAAGCATCAATAATACTACTTTCCGTTTATTATAACTTAATATTTTTTATACTTCTTGTTTTATTTTAACCCCTCACTACAGAAGTCTTCTGGATTAAACCAGTTGCATCAAAAAACAAATTGAGTTTGTATTTATAATCTTTTATGAATCCTTTGATGACGTAACCTGTAAAATGATATAACTGATGATTGTAACTTTTTTTCACTTATTTATTTTCGACCGGACCGGTTTCACCCTATCACGTGCATCATCAGATCGAAAATAAATAAGTGGAAAAAAGTTACAAAGGTTTTTTAATAAAAATAAAATAAAATCATTTTAATATGGAATTCCACCATGAATTGACAGTTTCAAAATTAGACGTAACCTGTATTTAAATAGATTGCATTAGTAATTTTGGACGACGTCGTCCAAAATTCTACAAATTCATTTCCAAACAAAATTCGTATTTCTCTAGTCGACATCAGAATTAAAGTTTTTCTATTGAAATGAGATTCAAAAACTACGTTTCATTTTGATCACTCAATTATAAAGTCTTCGCGATTCCGAACACGCGAGGACTATAGAGCAACCTGTGCATTTTTCTATTCCCATTACAGGTAAATAATTGACTTCTGGACCGAGTTTAAAGTCTCGGCTTCCTCTCCAGAGATCTAATTACGGTTTCAAGTTTCAATCCTCTAGCTCTAGAATATAGAACACTGACGAGAATAACGAAGTCACTTTTTATAATAAAAAACACGCTTAAATTAGCAGGCTATGTCACGACTTTTTTTACTGATGTTTTTCGTAAATTCCTCTTTTTACACTGTTTTCTAACTAACTAACTGGGCAGAGAGGACGGACCGCCAAACAACTCGATCTTGGCAAACACTTCTTTTCCATACACTTGGCCTACACTTCTTTACACCACTTGTTTTCTATGGTTAAAAAATTGAAACTCATGTATTTTTCATCCGGTAATCTTTTCCATACAAATGAATATATATATTTGATTAAAAAAATGTTTAAATATTTTAAGGTAATTTGAGACTTATGTAAGTCAGCACCCATTGAAACTGTCAAATTATATCCGCTATAACTGCTATCCACGCCCGATCGTCCTACCCATCGGACTCCCGGCCACGTCAATTTTGAATCACTGTTTTCATCACAATAATTGAACAGGTTTATTGATTTAACCAATAATTCTATTACCGTTATTTTTAATTGCCTTTTCCTGTTAAGCTCTTTTTTAATTATCGAAGAAAGCAGTCGATTTGTGACTTCAGTGGCGTGCAATCCATAAAGCCTGAAAAGCTGTGACTCCCCTAAAACAGACATTTTCACATATTCAATGCATAGTTCATACCCGTACTTCACACAGCCTACCTTCGGTCATAGAGCAGTGCACGCCACTGCTTGACATTATGCTGAAATGAAAACATATTTTGTTTTGAACCACTTTCGATTATCCTTCTTCAGGACTGTATTATTATAAACTCTAATTTAGTATAAACTAGTGTTTATAATAAATTAATAATACTGTCATGAAAAAGGTTAGGTTAACCGAATGTGGTTAACAAGTTTAAATTCTATTAAAGTAGTTTAAAACAAAATATATTTTCATTTAAGTACTCTAGTTTTAAGCTTTTGGTCTCGATAAAAATATATTAATTACTTTTCAACATTTCCCCACGATACCGCATATATATTTTTTTCTACAGCGATAAATAAAAATAAAATAAAGGGTTGAATGAAACCTTTTAATTTTGCCAAAATAGATTTATCGAAACGAGGTATTAAACGACCATTGAAACAATATTGACTTCTTTTTCCGGGAGAAAGTCTTTTACAAAAGACCTGGAAAACGTAACACGCGAAAAGAGCTCTATGATATTGCTTCTTTTTACATTTAGGTCCTAGTTAATTTGAGCCGATTGAAAATTTATTTCCTCCGAAGCCTTCGTATAAACGTAAAAAGCATAAAGAAAACTGGATCAGTTTATATTTAATAAGGCAGTCGAGTTACGTTTACGGCAGTCAATCTGTGAATTGGCTGAGTTATGAATTTTCCAATACAGTCGATTCATGCCTTATATAAAAAATGAGAAAATTTTTATTGATTTTTCGGAATGCTTTTGAATCATCATTTTAAGACACCATTTCTCTATCATTCTTACAGATGTGAAACTCTGAAAACAATATAAAAATGAGAAATTAAAAACGCATAAGTTGGTTAATTTTCCAAAATTTTAATTAGTCAAAAATCACTAGCCAGGTGTCATTTGAAAATTGTGAAACTCTTTCTCAAATACTGATTTTATTTTTATAAATTATGATTTAATGATGTGTCAAACCGTGTTTATTTTTTCCTAATCTAGAAACATTCCTTAAACAGAGTTTTATTTTTAGTCAAAGTATTATGTTTTTAAATGTCACCTGCTTTTTAAATAACTAGAATTTTTATTTTTGGATTCATCGAAAATTCTTTTAAAAGATTTATTACAGTGAAGCCTATTTATTACCTATCTGATTAGTATAAAAACTTCTTTTTTTATATGATGCAATTACTTCGTGGTTTGGCACCATATTAAATAAAACAAACACTTTGTTATAAATCATTAATTTATTCATAATATTTATCATATGTCGTTATGGATACCTCTCTTATCATTCAATAATTAATTACTTACCCATTTAATTATTATTATGTGTAGTCTATTTGTCACTAATAATGTCTCTGTCTTTTATAAAACATTATAGAATTATCTTAATAACTTCATTATTTCCCCATTAAACTGTTTTATTTGCTATTATAATATATTGCCTCCCTCTTATACAAAATACTTTCAATTTTTGCTCTCCTCTAATATTTTTTTTCATCTTTCTATTTTTTGTATTATCCTGTCTCACTATTTTTCTGTACCTGTATATACGATAACTCTGCATTATGTTCTTTAGTTATTGTATTTGCCCCGACGAAGCTTGATGTAAAAATACAATAAATTGGTGCTCTATAACAAAGTGTTTGTTTTATTTAATTTTCTAATAGCTTTTGCATGCTTAATATGTTTTGCAAAAGGTATTTGAAATTTAATTATAACTTTATTTTTTATGACTCATTCATACCAATCAGATGTGCGTTAAGCTCTAGTATTTTCTGCTGATTTGTCTTCTATATTGTCAAAAGCTTTTTACTTCTAACAATAACTAACAAAGTAGGTATGCAATAAATAAAGAATATGAACATTAGAATTCACTGAGAACTTATGACTAAATAGCTAAATAACTTTCTAACATATTGCTTATAGCTAATGGCTAATTAAATGTAACTCAGTGTAGACTACTAACAAATTATAACTGTGTATAATTTGGTTGGTCCGATCTTATTATGGTACCAGAGGTTTCTCTGGTGATTATTTGCACTTGTAATTGATTATACATGATCGATTATTAATGCTCCGTTTTCTGTTTGGCCCCTTGTGAATGTTCTATCCGCAAAACTACGTATACACAGTAATATAGACTTATTTCTATAAGTACATCGTATTCTATTAAACGTAGAAGGTATGTATGGAGTAACGCAGGTATCTAATAATAGCTGAGGTGATCATTGAAGTATTAATCGATTAACCTTGCCCCGAACAGTCTGAAAAGGAATACGAAAAGCAGGTTGCATACTGATTAATTACAATTATTGCACTTTGATTATAAAACTTGTACAGAAACGAAGACTGCATATTAGGTGTTTAATAAAGTCACAATTAAAATAATCTACATATAGACATTTAAAAAAAATGAACCAATTAGAACTTAAGAAATTGCGTTTTTTTTAAGGAAATTCCTTAGGCTTAAAGACTTACTGCTTAACTGCGGTTCCGGTTCTCTCGGATGACAGCTTTCGAGAACGACATTCCTTAAAAATATTAAACTTTATTATTGGGTTATTTATCGCATAGTTATGCTATTAAATG
The DNA here is from genome assembly GCA_022606495.2 of Halesus radiatus. NCBI lineage: Eukaryota > Metazoa > Arthropoda > Insecta > Trichoptera > Limnephilidae > Halesus > Halesus radiatus. The sequence continues at coordinate 30,802 of JAHDVE020002783.1, forward strand.
AACCTATTCAACGAAATTGCGATGTTTGTAAAGCACCTATGCCAAAACCAGAAATGTCAGATAAAAGTGATTTAAATTTTAAAAATTATAATTAACCGCATTTCTAAATAAAGTAAGTAATAATAAACTACACATGCTAAGTATGTGTGATTCACCTATAATCTTTAATTATACTGTGATAATTAAACCACGAACTCCTACTGCATTGTCATTGATATGTAATCAGAATCGCAGTAAAGCTAAATGTCTTTAAGCCTAAGGAAAATGATTGGGATTTTTCCTTAAAAATAACCAGAATAGGCTTCCAGGTTTCACACTAATCAAAATTCATATGGATTAGGATGTACAAAACAACTTTTGGCCATGTTGTAATTTTGTATTCCATATAAAATATCGTAATAATTTTAAAAGTTGATATGTAAGAAGGAAATGTTCAACTGGCTATGTTTTACAATTTAAGAAGTATCGTAGTTATCATTAACAGGTGTTAATAATATGTTTTTCGTTGTTTACCATCAATTTCCTAACGCTGACGCTTTCGTTTTTATGCCCCTCGTATACAAAATTATGTAGCCTAAGTTTTACTGTCATTTTAGCTCCAATTAGTAATTTCGCGTTTGCTTAATTCCATTATCTACCATTATCATCTAAATTAGACTTCTGTATAACCTCTCGCATCGTGGGGGAATTAATATCAATGATTTTTATATGCAAGAACGTTGCATTCGGGATAATGTAATTTCCTTGCACTCCCTCGATTCAAAGCCACATTAGATTACGGTTCTGTAGTTTCTAGTGATAATATCTCTGAATGCAATTACTTTGCATTGCATTAAAATGTAATGAGGAACAGCATCCCTGTCAATTAAGAGTTATCGTATACAATGATAACTCTTAAACTACCTAACTTCAATGAGTATTTATTATCTATTCACCTTTTTAAAACGATAAGCAAACATTCATTGGTTACGGACAACCAAATATTTAGGCGATATTGACGTGTTTGATGTTAATTTGGTAAATTGTTTGGACCACATCAATTACTTATTACAACCATTTTGATAAGCCTTTTGTTGCTTTTTTTTCTGTAAAAATACCTGACCACATTCTTATTACTTCTGTTTTTTTTTGTTTTTTTTTTTATGTATTTGCTATTTTTGTATTATTTCACTTCTCATATAATTCATGTAAAGATTTACTATTTTTGTAAGAGCCCACTGGGCGTTAAGGTAAATAAATATAATATTTCCTTTCCTCCTACTACCTTCATCATAAGCGCAAAAAGTTTCTTGAACAATGATGAAAGACTCTGTTAGGCAGATGATTGAACCCGCGACGCCTGAGTAGGTATCCGACTCTTTGGACCCTCGACTAATTGACCGCATAATCACAGATTTTTTTTACTAAATACTCAGTAAGAGTTAAATTATTGATTAATTTTGATGGTCTTTGCGTTGTGTAAAACGCCAATTCAAATTGTCTATGATATAGTGGTGCAATTTTATATAAGCCAGATCTCCCCGTTAGACGATTTTTACTACTTTAGCATGTAAATATGAAACTTTGCCTTAACAAAGACTTTACCTGTCTATGATATAGTGGTGCAATTTTATTTAAGCCAGATCTCCCCGTTAGACGATTTTTACTACTTTAGCATGTAAATGTGAAACTTTGCCTTAACAAAGACTTTACCTGTCCAAACAAAACATTTTCCCTCCCAATAAATCTTTAAATATTCGAAAATGTACAGATTGTTTTTTTAATGCACCAGTAACAATAAATGTTCACATTTTCTTTCTATAATGCCTGGTTATATAAAGATATTTTTCTCTTATGTCCGACACACTTCATAATATCACAAACTTTCTAAATGTGCGTCCGAAGTATGCAAGAGCCGCCCAAAGGGTAAAATATGCAACAATCTCCCCGAAAATCATTTGATATTCTTCATAGAACGGCGTGTGCTTTCGCGAGTAATGCTCGAAACTCTGTCGCGGCAAAGCGGCAGTGTTTTCTTTGGCACATTCATTTTCCATTATAGTGGGCAATTGAATTATTCATGGCCCGCGGTGGGCTACAGAACCACCCCTCGCCAGCGGGATGGGGTACTTCCCGCCCCCATCCCTTTAGGTATAATATACGTACACCAGTGGCGCACCCTGATTTTTTTGGCATGGTTTCTATCTGTTGTAATGCATCTCTGAGGGGCATATAAATTATAAATATACCTTTTTAATTAAGCCAATGCAGTTATGAATAGTTTCGTCCAAATTTCCAAGAGCTAGATATGTCTGAGCAGGCATCATTCAAAAGTTGAATTGAAATTTTCGAATATATAATTACAGTGACAAATGATTTCATAGACTTAATTTTGACCCTGTATATTGTGCGTTGTGTGGACTGTCTAGACGAAGCTATTGCGGCCACAGAGACGGCATTTTCAATCGCCAAATTCCAAACATAATAATGCCGACACGTGAGATTGGATACCCGTTCCTGCAGTCCTCGTTACAGGAACAAAATGTAAGAAAATCCCCGACACATAAAGAAAATAGTTCAATCCGAGAAATATCATTATTTTCTTTGGTAATAATTAAAAAACATTTATCCGAGTTAATTTTTTTGATCAAACTGTTAAAAATTGTGTTATTGGTAGGTAGCATTCTTGGTAGAATGTTTAAAATGGTCAGTGAGGCGAATATAAACGCACAAAACACTGCTACTTCGTGAAAAAAATCTGTATGTCTGTGGTTTTTTTTTTGTGCGGCGGGGGGCTGGGCCACACCAATAGATGCGCCACTGACGTGCACAGAAGGTCCCCGCGACAGCCACCCTGGCTAAGTGTAGCCTGCATACATTTATGTCAACTGGAACAGGTGAACTTTGCTCTACGTACTGAACACGGTTTAAATTCGATTGTTTGTACAAAGTTAATGAATTTATTACTAATTTATTTCTGTTTGCAAATTTATCACAGACATTAACTAATTAGGTAAAGTTATATTCTCTGGATATACAGGTATACTTACCTACCTGAAATTGTTTTTTGACGCATTATTATAAATTTTAAACTTAACATCCCTTTAGAGCATATAAATTACCCACGATTAATGAATATATTAAATTTTCAAACATTAGAAAACAGACAAATAATAAACGGCCGAACATTTTTATTAAAAATATTAAACTCTTAATTTGATTGTTCTGAACTCCTGCATTTAAATCAGCCTGCACATACCTAAACGAACGACTAGAAAAACATGAACATTTTACATATGTGTATCTCATTCCAACTATGGTTTACATTCCCCAATACAAAGTTTAAATAGTTTTAGTAAGAAATATTTAAACATTATGGATGTATTTGACAAAAACTTTAACTTGGCATACTTCAAATGCCGTATGAACATCAACTTCTATCTAGTATATAAATTATTTTTAAAAACAATGAAAAAGTTTTTATATTTATTTTTATCAATATAAACCATAATTCAGTTTTACTTATTCTACTTATAAACTTCTTCTTCTAGCATGGTAGATAGCTTGAGGGACAGAGACAATTATTTATAATTTTGAAACTGTCAATTCATGGTGGAATTCCATATTAAAATGAATTTTTTTGATTAAAAAACTTTTGTAACTATTTTCCACTTATTTTCACGACCGGTTTCACATCCTCAGACTGGCCCAGTCTGAGGATGCTCGTGATAGGGTGAAACCGGTCCGGTCGAAAATAAATAAGTGGAAAAAAGTTACAAAGGTTTTTTAATAAAAAAAAATCATTTTGGAAAGAGACAAGTTTCTGAATCTAGAACGCTGCATCGCTCCAAGGCTATCTGTGGCCGGGATATCGTAAAAATCTTCAGCCCCTCAATGGTTAACGTTAAGCTAAGACTCTTGTTGTATTAGTAGAAGTAATTAGAGGTTACAATTCTTTAAAAAGCACTAATTGGGCATTTTTTTAAGAATTTATTTGTTCGCACCACATTATTCATTATTGCAACTCATCCGTCAATTTGACCCATGTGAAATTTTTGATAGAAATTACTTTGTCAGTTGTAAATTTATCCGTTGACCCATAAGTTCCTCTCAGAAACACTTTTCAAATTTCATTGCGCCATTTATTTCATTTAATGGTTAAGTTTATTCTACTAGTTCTGTACCTATGTACGTTCGGTGTACGAATGCTGTTTGTAATAATGTGTTTTCTTTCGGCCTCTGTACGTAGATTCAGCTTTTTATCCACTACACAACGTACAAACCATTTACCGATGCAAACTGCGTTTCCGGAAATACTGCCATATTAATTTGATGTCAAGGAAGCCCATTAAAATGGGGAATATGTAATATTTACAAGACAGATAAGGAATTGCAAATTGTTTTAATAATATCTTCTTGTCTCATTCTAGTCAGGAAATTAGAGAGACTCCCATAATGACGTCACGCACGGGAAGAGATATCACCTACGTAGAGATATATACCATAAGACATTGAGTCTGCTTAAAATATGATAATACGTTCATTGTTCCGAGAGGCTTCGACGCAGATCTCACTGGAACAATTTCTATTTAATGGAGTGCGTAATTACTTTAATTTAATTAATTTGATGGATGTTTAAATTGGATCGAGTTTTTGGTTGTATTTATCTTCTTATACTCAACGAAGGTCTATCTATATTTATAGTGGTGTGCGAATTAATTGGGGCAAGCATTTTTTTCAGACATTTTTTGCTTTTATTGATATAATACTTAAATTCACAATTTAAATAAAACTGGTACGTTATATGACAAACTCTTCTCTTTTTCACATCATCGTCGAGAAAGCATTTTTTTTAGTTTTTCTTGTGCGGTTGAATCCGTTTTATCCGGAACATTTCAATTGGATTGTGGTCGGGAGAGTTTTCTGGACATTTGACTTATTTGGCTGGTTTCAAAGAAAATTCGAGTTTCAGAAGCAGCATACTCCTCAGAAATTCTTCCTATTTTATGGTGTTCATCATGCATTGCGTAGACTTTAGGTTTTAAAGACCAAATTTCACCAAAACATCACTTTGGGAGGGTGTTCACTCGAAAGGGAATTCCCTGAAAAAAAGTAGGATTTTTCAAAAAGACTTTGCCCGTGCCAAACATCGAATTAAAGCAAACATTATTTGATCCAGCAAATAGGTGTTTTCAAATGTCCAGGGAACTCTCCCGACCTCGATAGAATTGAAATTTTATGAAAAAGTTATGAAAAATCACAGAAAAAAGGGTAAAATTTTAAATTTAATAATAGATTCTTAAAAGAGATGAGGATATCAAAAAGAGTAGATATTGTCATATAATATACTAGTTTCTACTCAAAGTTGTAATCAATTGAAAAACGGAAACGGTAAACAAAAAGGCGTGTCCCAATTAATTCGCACACCACTGTACATTCGTAAATTATTTTTAGGAAGATTCTTTTTACATCAAATTCACGTAATTATTAAACCATCGATCAACAAAATAAATATGTGTTACAATTAGTTTAGAACCTTTTTCTAACCACAGCTTACAAATTCAAAAATATTTTCAGAAAGCTTTTATTCGATTAGAAAATCTATGGCCTCACAAGTAGCATGTTCAACGTGTAGTTTGACAATAATATCTTTTCAGGTGGGCAGCAGTGAATCTATAAAGCTCATGGCGTCAAAATATATTCAAATGGTTTGCTTGAAACTTAATTGTCTTTTTATGAATCAAAGCGATACAAATGAGAAAACCTATGAAAGTAATGAATGAAATAATATTCAAGAGTTATTAATTGTTTCTGTGTTTAATTCGTAGAACTCCATTTATTTATTTAAATGTATTATAATTACGTAATGTTAGAAATAAAAACATTATTAAATTTGATTTACATTAAATTTTTGTTTCTATTAATAACATTATTAAATTTGATTTACATTAAATTTAAAAAAATATATTCATGATGTTTTGGCATTCTTGGTCGTTAAAAAACACTTCTAATAAGTCCCTTTGTTTGCACTGTTAGGATGTTTATTATTTTTTTTATGATTACTATATTTTAAACTGACTGATCTGACGGTCTCCGTGGTTAAGTGGTTACGATCCTTGGCGACGAATCCGGAGGCCGCGGGTTCAAATCCCAGCGTAAGCAAGTTTTTTTATTTTATTAAATTGTGATATTTTACAATTTATTCATTTAATGTAGTATATTTTCAGCAAGTTCCAGATTGGTAGATAGTATCGCCCTGATGAAAAACCATCATTCAGAATCGAAAGGTTGCTTGAAATGGCTTTAGCCGTGTTTGGTGGCCAGATCTGAATTTACGGATACTTCCCCACCTTCTTCATCCCGGTCTCATTCCTCTCCTCAATACCTTCAGCCTCACAATATACCCCAATTGGGATGCCGTAGTCTCACTGGCTCCAGACGTTTTCGGAGCAGTTGGGATTCTTGTGTTGTTAAAAAAATAATAATAATAATGTATATAGGTAGGTACTGATTATGTGCAAGAAATAAATTCATTTTAATGTTTTCATAATTAAATCTTCACTTTTTTGTAACGATAATATTTACAGTGAAAACGCCTGTATAGGTAAGTTTGTCGATCTTTTTGCCGATATCAAATTCACGCAATCATTGCATTGAAAGAAAATTAGTTTAGTTCATCAGTTTGAACCCTTTCCTAACCACAGCTTACAACAAATTCAAATACATTTTTAGAACGCGTTCGCAAATTTATTCAAATTGAATATCTATGGTTCCGCAAGTGAATAATTCACGTCAAGTAGGTACCATAAAAGATTTTGCGATCTTTCGACTTATCCTTTTGTGCCCGATCCGGCCTTCGAGAAATGTTTTAAATAAATCCCAGAGTGTTGGCACTCTAGCTCAGGCAAGAAGATCTGTACATAAATAATGTACACATAAAAGGAATTGTTAAGAATGCGTTAAATAAGTTAAATGGCTCGAAATACCACTACCCCCATCCCCCTTATAAAACCTCCCGTAGAAAAGAACCTCCGTATTGTTACGTACTATTGTTAAACTCACAATATAAAGAAAACGCGGCTTTCCATTTTGAATACGAATTAGCCAACCGACTTCGAAAATGTTTTAACCATTCTGAGAGCTTATGCAGAGCTCTTCTCTTATAAATAATCCACTATAATATTTGTATACACATATAAGATACGCCAGTGGCGTGCGGTCGCTTTTATTTTTCGTCATTCTATATTTATTGCTTTCAAGTAATGATATAACACGACAATTTATTTACTTGCAAAAATATAGAGTTTTTTTCAAATTTATTGCCGCCAAATTGGGCGTTCATTTTATTTAACCATACTGTGTTTTCGTTTTCCACCTCACTAGAAATATCTGTTCTGAGACGGGAATTTTAAATGTGTAATGGTTTTGATTCCAACGAGAAAAATACGAACAAATAAGTTTCTTGGAAACAAAAAGGGAACCATATTTTATGTGCTGTATATTTGAAACTCACTCTAGTTTTATTAATAACATAAAAAATACTTCTAATATTGCCATTCTTGGTAGTAAATGGTGCTATTAATTTTTTATTGCAAATCCAGAATCTGTGATGTAGGAAACCTTATTAAATTCATCAAATTTATACAAAAATTCAATTTTTTAATATATATATATATATTTTTTTTTTACATGAATACCGCACAAGAATTTCAACTGCTCCCAACCGTCTGAAGCCAGTGATACTAAGGCATCCCAAATGGGAAATTGTTGTGAGGCTGAAGGTATTGGGGAGAAGAAAGAGAAGGGGAAGAGGAAGGTGGGGAAATACCTGGCTATTCAGATCTGGTCACCAAACACGGCTAAAAGCCATTTCAAGCGACGTTTTTATTCTGAATGGTGGTCTTTCACCAGGGCGATAGTGAGAGTACCTTCCACTCTGGAACGTGGGCAAATATACTATTATTTTAAATGAATTAATTGTGAAACAACACAAATTAATTAAATAAAATTTACTTGCGCACGCCGGGATTTGAACCCGCGACCTTCGGATTCGTAGTCGAGAGCCTTACCCCTCGACTATGGAGGCCGTCCTAATTGTACCTAATGTCATAAATTAATATAATATTTGTTCTGTTTTTTTTTTCATTCATTATGAGTAATGTACATATGAACGAGTAACTCTATACCGCCCGCCACTGTGATACAGACTTATTCATTTTTTGTTAAAATTTTCTTACCTTCATGATAAAATTGTGGTGTGTTAACTCCCTTGTTGGTTCGCCTCTCTTTTTCACCGCTGTTTCGTGTCTAAAAATGTTTATTTTCTTTTTATTATTCTAAGTCTTCTACAGGAATTTAGATCAAGCCCATTTATCATATTTATTTATCACATAGGAAAAAATATTCAAATTATTTTGATATCATATATTTGCACATATATTGCTTGTAGGTAAAAAATAATTCTTAAGCCCTCATACAAAAAAGCATCATTTTTAACACGTGGCTTTTTTCGTCACCTAAATTTAGAATCACTACTTCTCTACATATAAAAAATGAATGTTTGTCTGTCTGCCCTCGATTTTCCCGAAAATACTAGACCGGTATCGCTGAAAATAGCACAGTTTGTTCTTATTTGCGCCGGGAAGGTTTAGAGAGTAGTTTGAATGAAATCCAATATGTAAAACTGTTTCTATAACGCTTTAAAATGAGTATGAAAAACATTGAACCAGCCATGTTGTGTTGAGGTTAGCCCATAGATATACCAATCTGGTTAGCCACAGATTAGATATTCAAAAGAAGAAGCTTTGTTCGTGTAGAATATTTTCAAAATGGAAAACACAAGTAGGTACCTACTTAATACATTTATCATTTAGATCTGTTGAGAATAAATAAATGTTTGGAATGAAATGAAATTTTCAAATTGCTTCTTTGTTTAGAGATAGTAATAGTCGTCATAAAGCATTACTTCAAATCAATGATGGCACCCAAACGGCAAGCAAGAATTCACATCTTCATATCTTTATTAAAAAAAAATAATAATTCCGAGAAAGGCCGGGTACACATCTTGGCTTTGTATCTAAAATACTTTTTTATGAATGGGACACTATTTAACAATAAGAGGATACTTAATAATATTTAAGTTACTGGGTTAGTGGATTTGGTTTTTCCGTTATTCATGTATAAAGCTGACCCTTGGGTGTTTTTTTGTGAAGAGAATAATTTAACTAATCACATAAAACAATATTATTCTGTCCATCTTTACTGTGTAAACTTGTCCAGATGTCATTAAACGTTACTCTTCCGTGGGTTTGTTTTTTTTCCGTCATCCGTATATAAAGCTGAACCGTGTATAAAGTGGTTCTATCCCGGTGTTGACCCGTGTACTCCCTTGTTCCAGGCGACATCGTGTGTCCGGTGGGCATGTTCAAATGCCCCGAGGGGAAGTGCATCCCGTCGCTGTGGGTGTGCAACTACCAGAAGGACTGCGACAGAGGGGAGGACGAGTTCCAGTCATGTCGTAAGTTTATTTTTTTTAAGTTTGTCGGTTTATTTTTATTGTTTGTTTCTGTTTTTGTTTCAGTTTTATCAGAAAGACTGAATGATTTGGAGCTACTGTACTTATTCAATTGAATTTAACATATAAACTACCTAACATAGTGCAAACCGTTAGAAAAAGAACTGAAGCAGTGGAAATTACAAAATTCTGATCTGGCAGCAACTGCTTTACATGATGCAGAACATTCAGAATAAATACATACGAATCAATTGTTAGCTATAGCGTAATCCGGGTTGCGGATTTATCAGAATCACGGGATTTTTTGGATTCTGTGAATGATGTTATAGTTGTTTTGGAAACACAGATTCTTAGCATTTAAAAAAAATATATGAATGTGAATGAAGCAAGGAGTGTATCTCAAGACAGAGTTGTGTGGTGGTCCATCTTCTCTGCCTACCTCTAGGGAGAAATGACGTAATGGTTAGTTAGTTAATGGATTTATTGAGTTGCAATTTTTTTTTTAATTTTTTAAATCGCAATGTAAAATAGGTAGGTTTTATTTAAAAAATTGTCGTTTTCAAGAAGAAAAAAATTCAGTTATTATTTATGCTTATCTAATAAACTTTAATAAAGTTTATATTAATGTTTACGTTGTTTACCTAAACATTTATTGTCCTCGTGACCTTTATTATTTTTTCTAGAAGTAATTAATTACCTACAATTACGTCAAAGTACCTAGGTATCTATCAGTAGCGTGTATAGCTCCATAACCCAGGGTAGGCTGCAGTATTTTCGATTGTAATTGCTTTAGATTGCATATGTTAGTAGCCTTGAGACAGCTTGTTTTTATTATTATCTTCTGTTGATGATTGCGGCCAGGTTAACAAATGAAGATAAAAGTTTCTTACCGATATATGTTCTAATTCAATTATCTTTCTTTTTTCTTAAACTTACGCAATGCATTATCATAAAAAGTGCCATTTTCCTAAGGTAGGGACAGCTTTTTAGCCTTTATGAGTTGCACGCCACTGGTATTTATAAATTAACTTTGAAGAGTCACACTCTTTCCAAAATCTTCATTTTTCTCAATGCATCGTTCTGTTTTTTTTTTTTTTTGAATGACGTGTATTTTTTAGGCCGCCATCAAATCCTATCTAACAAACCCTTCCCTTCCGGATATCTCCATAATGTGTCGATTTCACCCCCGAGACACGTGGTTAGGACTCAATAGGGTGGGGGAGGGTAGCTCCTATGGCTACCTACCCTAACCCACATATTTATGTAAAGAGTGTGACAGCTCAAAACAATGTAGGAGAATATGACAAAATAATATGTTATTTTAGGTGTTACGAATTCATGCGTTCTTATTCGCTTTGTCGGGATCGTCGGATGAATTTTGATAGGGGGGAAATGAAATTCTTCAAGTATTTCAAAAATGGTTATATACTGTTCGACTGCTAACTTATACATACTTATATGCGCCCTTAAGGTGTTATTTCTCAATAAGGGCGCTATACAAATTATCCAATTTGTGTTATTATACATCTTGATTGCAAACATTATTTTATTGCTTACTAATTTTACTAATAAACATATTACTCCCTGCCAAATAATGGTTGTTCTTAGCTTAATGGTAGGAACACATTGACAAAAAATTTAATATTTTATAAAAAAAAAGCTACAAATAAATAATCTGTGAAATTTCAGAAATGACACCATTACCATAAATTTGAATTCCCCAAAACCACGTGAATACTAAGGCCTGGTTGTTTGAATCCCCGTCACATTTCACCTCGTTATCAAATCGATAATTAGCACACCACATAATTTTTTTCACTGAGTTCAAACAACTGAACCTACCTCGGATTAAAATATTCTTTACTAAAATAGAATGTCTTTTAATAAATGAATTTAAAAAAATACTTTGTATTCACCTCTTTAGATATCAACATGTTTCGAAAGCGAAGCTTTCTTCATCGGGAATATATCTTCCTGATATATTCAGGAATATATATTCCCGATGAAGAAAGGAAAAAAATGTGTATCTGTGTATATTAATGAAGTGGTGAATACAAAGTAATTTTTTATTAAATTATTAATAATGTCGCCACAAAGTGAATACCAGTGTTTTGAAGAAATTATAAAAGAATGTCTTTTATTCGTTTTCGGGAAATTGACAGTTTCCCTTTTTCATTTAAAAGCTGTACCTACCCTAAAAAATAAAACTATGAGAAGAAATTATAGATTTTTTTTAATGTGACAAATATTCGATCTATATATATTATTTTTTCCGTGAATTTAGTAAGAAATTTGTACGCAGTTGGCCATAAAAATCAGCTGAAGATGATAATAAAATGGCCACTTTCAAAAATTCAATGCACAATTACTACCAGAACTTTAAAAATTACACACATCCTTCCTTTGGTTATAGAGAAATGCACGCCACTGTGGAAATGTATCGAGTGGCATACCAAAAATATAATCAATTATGGATTTCTTTTTGACTGTACCCAATAAGACAAGATATATAAATTGAATTCAAAATAACCAAAATAGGTAAAACAAAAATATCGCTCATATCGCTTAAGTAAAAAAAAAATTGTATTAGGCAGTTTTTATTCAGGTAGTAATTGTAGATGTTCACATAATGATTATATTATGGCGATGCAATGGGAAGTAATTCAAAATCATTTGTTTATGGTTTGAAAATTGGACGGCCTAGAAATATCAGAGATGATTTAATTAAATGCTGCAAGTAGAACACGCCTTGACCTTTTGTTTAACAGGGCAGTTTTTGGTAGGTCTTTTTATAAACCTAAAAAAAAAGTATCAGAACTAAAAAAATTGTTTAAAGTGTAAAATCTCCTTATCGATATTGATATTTTCGTATTTTTAATTGTGGCAAATTAAGTTTTTTTTAGAATATGACCGTAAAACATTTTAATATTTATGCCTGAGCTTTACAAAATAAAATAAAACACGCATTTTGATGATGTTTTTTTTTGCGCAAATCGGGAATTAGCGAGAAGTTCAACCCTTTCGCCACCTGCATAAGGAGTGGATATAAAATTATCAAAATATGAATCTTGAATAAACATGATAATGCAATTGAATTCGTCAATGAATATATGTGCCGTTTAAAAATAAAACTTCTTTAACATATTCAGAACATATTTTCAAAACATGCAACTTGTTGAATATGAATATCATGTTCATGATTACTTTGTCCACATTTTTTTTTTTAAATATATAGGTAGGTAGTATCATCCCTTTATTTTGTGTGAATTGTGTGTAGCGGACGTGTTCAAATATTGTCGTTTCATATTACAATGAGCATCAATAATGTGTTGTATTATAATTTACTTGTGAAGCATATTATCTGCATTGTTCTTTGAACCCAACCATATTCATTTCTCCGTGGATAAAGATATTGTATTACAGTTTGTCAAATTCGAAGAAGAAAATGCTAGGTATCAATTAGGATCATGCCGTCATGGCTGAATTTGGGGAATGAACAACTCTTTATTAAAATATTTAAAACATAATAGTATAAGGATGCTGGCTCCAAAAAACACTAATATTTAGGACTCATAATAATATTAGTGCTTTACAATAATGCCTCCATGAAGGTAAGGTCCTCAACTACGAATCCGGATATCGCGGGTTCGAATCAATTAAATTGTGTAAATGTTATGTTATCACGTTTAATTCATATAAAATACTATATAGTATGCTAGCGGCACGCTCCAAAGTGGTAGATACTCTCAGTATCGCTCTTATGATATTTATATTTCATCAATCTGCTTTCAAAAATCAGCTTGAAGCCAGATCGATATATAAGTAATATTATTAATAAATTCAGTGTGCCATATAAGTCAAGTCTTATAAAATCATGCTATAACAATACTGAAAAATATTATCTAAGTAAAATCATGGTTTGTTACCCCTGATAACCAAAATTGTATATAACCCATAGTTTAAGAATTAATTGTACCAGTCTAAAGACAGCCGTCACAGGCTGAAACCGGTCATGGACAAAAATAAAAAGTGGAATATTGTTTTTAAAAAGTGTCTTATTTAATCATCATAATGGAATTCCACCATTTATGAACAGTTTCAAAAATAGAAACATAATTATTAAAATATTTTTCGGTCGTGTTCTAAGAAACTTAAATTACCACAATTAACAACACGACAATATTGGAAAGGGGATTCGTAAGTAGATTACATATTATTACAAGGAAGTACGAGAATATTCTGTGTAGGTGCCTTCTTGGATTGATAGAACGTCGGGCTTGGACAGAATGACGCGAGATCGCAGACTCAGTTCCGAACTTTTTTGACGGAAAAATCGTCAGGATAAATGGGCCCATCAAAGCAATTTCGTCCTGAAATTTTTCAAGGGAGATAAGCGATATGTAGTTTGTTCTGTTTATGAGACAGCTGAAGCGATTTGGCTCCGGGCAACGCGTTAAACTTCATACACTGCATTTTTACTCGATTATAAAACCCACTTGCTTTTCTTAATATCAGAAATCTTTACCCCAAATTTTTCTTTCTTTATGTCTCTATTTTCTATATCATCATCATCATCAAATGTATATTTTTGTCCTCTTTTTGTCATTGCTTCATTCTTGCATTATGTATGTTCTGTTCTTTTTCTGTAGCTCTTGTTTATTTCATTTCGTGTAATGTATTTTGTGTAATTGGACATTGGTCCGTAAATAAATAAATAAATCATAAAATGCAAATTTAATATACCTTTATTTATTAACTAACTAACCATCACGCCGTTTCTCCTCAGGGGTAGGCAGAGAGAACGGACCGCCAAACAAGTCGATCTTGGCATACACTTCTTGCTTCATTCACTTTCATACAACGTCTCATACATTCTCTTCTGTTATTCCGACTTCTGACAAGGCCCGACTCAAGTATTTGATTCACTTGATCGTGACATGTCTTCCTCAGTCGTCCCCGGCTTCTTCTTCCATTCACATTCGCGTCATATATTCTCCTTACACTCCTTTCTTCGTTCATTCCCTCTACATGCCCAAACCATCTAAGCGTCCCTTTCTTAATCTTGCTCACTACGCTTACATCAGCCTTGCATTCTTTACGAATCTCAACATTTTTCACACGATCATACATGGTTTTACCACACATTCTTCTCAGAGATCTCTTTTTTACAGCATTCAGTCTACTTTCATACTTCCTCTGCCAGTTACATGCCTCACTGCCATAGAATATAGAATTTATATAGGCAAACTAAAAACAACACACACACATATTCCTCTATAAGATTGTACAGTTATGCTATTCGATAAATTTCCTGGGCCACATTGTTTTTACATATATCACGTTATATTTATTATAACCTGTAATTCAAAACTTGTCGCTATGTACTCTCTTTTTTCTATTATGTACACCATCAACCCTGTAACATTATCATGTAAACATTTTTCAAACATCACTTTCTTCTAACACTTACATGTAAACATGTAATCGCAATATGTACACTCCGCTTCTCTACACAAGCATTGCTTAAAAGAGCAGTGTAGTATTGTATTTTGAATTTAAATGTATTCAATTTCAATTATAAAAATTAACAAATTTAAATCTATCACTCATGGTACAGAAACAATTGTGACGGTCTCTATCGGTCACCAACTTCGCACAGTTTTGATTTATTGATTTTGATTTTCGTAAATATCGACGGCCTGAGGTCAATTAATTTATTAAATCATCAATCAATTATTGGCAATTGCAAAATGGTGGTTTTGTGATAAGTTCTCGTATGTCATTTAATTCAATTTTTTTACCTTTTTATTTCATATAACTGCATTCTATCGTATCTAAAAATGGTCGATCAAACCGAACAGACCAGTGATAAATAATATAGTTCGTCGCTGTGCATTAACGATTAAAAGTTTCAAATTGTTCTTTAAATATTAAATACACCCACAGATCAAATTACATAGTTTAAAAATTGACTTTTTTTAATTCAACCTACTCATTTTTGCAAAAAGAATCATTTTCAGGGGATAATCCTAGTCTTTAAAGAACGTTTTATCTATTTATCTACCCCCAATTCATTAAAATCCACTCCTCTGAAATTCACCTCAAAGATTTAAACGTCGCATCGTCGGAAGTAATCGTGAAAGAAATAATTGAAAAGATTTCTCGAAAATTTACAGTTAACGTCTTAACGTTCAAGATCCACCCTTTTACGGAAAATTCAACTGTAAATATTCAACCCTGACTTGACCCAACGGATTTTCTGTCTGCATTCTTCTAACTTCTAAAGCTCCCTCAGGGCTGTAAGTCGAGAGACTACCTACATATTGCTACAGTAGATAAAGCTGGGGGTGATTTGGACCTTTTTTGCCTTACTTCAATTCATATTATTCCTCCATCTCATTTTCAGACTTCGTTTTAAGGGTGTTCGTGTAACACCAAGCAAAATCTTGACTATTTACCTTGTGAATATGTAAATAGATAGAAAACATTGGAAGATAGAAAAACGTGTTCTTCTTTCTTAAGTGCTGCCTCCTAACTTCTACGACATGAAATAATCCCAGACTATAATTAGTTGAAAAACTTTAATTTTTTTATTAAAAAGATTTTGTTTTCCTTACAAGTCAAGATAATAGAAAAGAAATATTACTGATTGAATTGAGAGCTTCTTAAAGTGTTATTGAAATGTATTTTTCCAAATAGAAGTATTCGGAATTTTATTTGCGATTACGTTTCGATATTTGAATATTTTTGTTAACTTTCTACCTACTAAAATCTCTCAAATTGTGAGCTTGGGGTATCGAAATTTTTCTGTCTGGAATTTCTAGGTCAGCGCATCTACTTTCAGCTATTAGAAAGGTCATTTCTATCATAAGCTTTAATATTTTTTTACAGTTATTCCGCACAGGAGGCGCTGAGGGAAATTATTTCCTTCAAGGCCTTAGTCATCTTTGAGAGTGCTGCGTGGAGGGTCTTTTGGAGGATAGGAACGATTGAACCTGGGTCTTGAAGAGACCCATGTTATAGGAGGAAGGAAACACAGAGGCCGACAGATCTCTCCACAGCCGAGCTGTTGAATACAAGAACGAGTCGCACAAGCGACTTGTTCTTACGAGACAAATGTCAACCGTATACAAATGTTGGGCACGCATTTGGCGTGCTTCTTGACTGTGCACCGGTGGCGAATTGATCAATGGCGCTAGTCCTAGAGAGCATCTTCCATTGAAATACCGGTAGAACAAGGACATCATTCCCACCTGACGCCTGTCCTCTAAAGATTGCAATCCGTTTGTTAAGATTGGGGAATCTATCAAACGTACCGCCCGTTTCCGCACAGAGTCGAGGCTGGGGGTTTTGGGGCTCCCAAACAGGGGGAGTTGTCAATTTTAGATGTCGAAAATAAACAAGACGTTATATTGTAAAGATGGGTAGTAGAAACTACTAGTGTATTGAAAGAATCGTGTGTCAAATGAGACGAATAATAATAAAAGATATCAGTAAATAGTGAAATCGCCTTCGAGCTCCTTGTGTACCATGCGGTCCTCTCCGTCCATCCTTCGCAAATACTTCCACTTGAATTCTCCCCGAGGAGAGCAAAAGAAATTCAATAATCCGCCAGTCCGTGCGATGGTCCGTAGACCAGTTTTCTTCGGATTTACTTTCTAGGCAGGAAGAGGAACTAGCATGAACATGTGTTTTTGACAGAGTTAACTACTGTTAACAAGGAACTTAGTTGTGAAAAGCCTTCGGAAAAAGGTGCCGCAAACACCGGACGGCAAAAGTAACTACTTCCGGCAGTTGGGAGCTTTTCACCGTGAGAGCCTCCTTTGTATTGAGGCACTCTTCAAATCTGTTTTGAAACAAAGACGGATTTTTATAAATAAGATAACACGTAATAACAAGCTTATTTACAAAAAAACTACGTATCACAATTTGTGTGTTAAAATCGAAAAAAAAACTACAAACAGAGAACTCTGGCGCCATGAAATTTGCACAGATTTGTTTATTCTCTGATCAAATAGCATAGTTATGCAACTACGCTTAGATCGCAACGTTATTTCTATCATAAGCTATGTAGCTTTGTAATATCCAATTAACTGTCACACAAAAATACAAGCCACCGAATCGTTTGTTCCATATTTGTCAATATTGTTCAATTAGATATAGGAGTGTTGAAACTTGGGCGAAGCCGGGTGGTAAAATTATACCGCTGATAGCGCCGTTGTAATATCTGCATATTTGTCATTAACGTCTTATGTTATTACCTGAAAGTGAAGTTACAACGGAGTTCTCAGCGGCAAGACCATATTAGCAATAGAAAAATCTGTTTTATCCACTGACTTGAATTAAAAGACCTGCCCTTAGTACCATTTTGACGGCTGGAGGCAAAGGTTAAGTGGCACTTATTTTGGCACCAGCCTACTTCACTGCCGCCCACTTTTGTTTTGCGTGATTTTGACTGCGGTAAGCAATTATAAATAATTTATAAAAAAGGTCAAACTAAATACTCTAACGAAATATTCCGTTTTTGTAAACAAGCCGAACCTTTTTACTTATTTGCTGTTTTACTTAAATTAGCGGCACGCATTTTGATTTCTTCCCCCTGCGTGTTAGGGCATCTATATGTACTATTTGCTGGGTGGTTTTATCAATGTTTTTCCAAGTTTATAAAATTGCAACAGTATCCTGTAGAAGAAAGTGTATCATAATATAAAACCATCGAAGCTCACTTTCCCATTTTCAGAAACATTTCCACTTTTCTATAAGGGTCGGTTCACACTTCACGCGCTATTTAACTCGCCCCGACTTAATCCGAAGCGCGACCGGCTGACGTATTGCGCCGTTGGCCGTTGCCCGTTGCCCGTTAACCGTTAACCGTTCGTTCGGCAACAAAGTATTTTGATAGAGGAATAATCCGATTCCTCGGCTTCTAGTTTACAACGTTTATTGTTGGTTGGATTAGAAGGCACTCATTAATCACTGTTGGGTCACTGGTCATCCGAATCTCATGACGGATTTACAGCGATCTTAATAGCTAGCTGATGATATCTTGATTCGTTATAATCCTAGTAATATATATTTTTATCATTAAAGAAGATAATATTAATCAATCCTAAATGAAACAGAAAACCGAAAAAAAATCATAAAATCGAGCCCAGGACGTCTGTCTACGCGGAACAACTGCTCTACCAGACCACTTTACGCCATCTTCATCGATATCATACCTCGACTTCAAGACTTGTCAATATTATCCTCCATTAAATCCCATATTATTAACTGCTATCTTTATGATGATTACAAAGTTCCACCCGATTATAATAGCAATCTAGATAGTATCTTGGATATATCAATCTGATGAGACATCTATTGACTTTCCTACAAGTCTAGAAAGAATATTCAATTTATTTCAATAATTGATTGAAGCTTATAAACCTCATTGTATACATATTTTTATTTATTTATTTTCTTCTTGTTTAATATGCGGAACTCCATTTCTAATTAAAGTTTTTAATATTTAATTTTCAATTTAAAAAAATAAATTTATCCGGGTAAAAGAACATTTAAGATGTCTCAATAATAATGGGTTCTCGGAATTTACCAACCACCTCTTAGAAACAAACCACACATTCAATAAAAATACAGGCACTAGTTTACTGCATAAAAATGGAAAAGGCATTCGACTAGATAACTTAGAAGCGTTAGAAATAAGGAAAGCCAAAAACAGTATTACTAGACTCATAAATAATCGAATAAAATCCAATTCTTAAATTATTCCCAATAAACAAAGTACACGCCCTTCTGGGTCAGGTAACTGCGGATCTCCCACCCTTGGCCCTTCACTCGCTAGTTTTTATCAATCTATAAAACATGTAGATACATATTATACACACAGTTCATAGTTTAGCACTATACTGCCCTGACGAACCTACGGTAGTAGCGAAACCCGGTCGGCAAAAGTATGTAACAAATAAAAGTGATCTAAACAAAGTTATTGTTTTATTTTTTAAATAAAAAAAGAGTTATTAATAAAAAAAAACTTTCTGCTGGGTAATTATAATAAACTCCAGTGTGACGAATGCAACGCGATATATATTATAAAAACCGGCCCGTCCTTTAATACTAGATTTAAAGAACACATGAGATCGTTTAAAAATAAAATATTGTCAAAATTTGCCAAATATTCATTATAAAACCCACTCACTCACAAATAATAATGATCCAATTCCGCTGCACAAACAAAATAAGGCCCGTAAACTTAACGTCTTAAAACAATTGGAAATTAATAAAAATTCTAGTATTATAATAGCTAATTTAATAAATTGACAAAATAATGCAATTCGTTCCTCACTTCTACACATGTTCAAGTCAGGTTCAATTATTATAGACCATAATACGAGTTAGTATAATTATGTAGGATGTAGGGGAAAAAACTCTCAATACAAATTAAAATTAATTTGGCTTGAAACGCCAATGAAAACCACCTTAATTTTAAATAATAGTACATTATAACATGGAAACATTATAACATGGAATATTATGTATGGAAACTTTATAGTGTAATAAGCATTAAAATAACAGTCAATTTACTCGGAAATTTTTAAAGGCACAACATTCGCATTCACAAGTTTCATTATAAGTACCTACGTAGAAATAATATAAATAGATCGTCTGCAAGTGATTTCTCCGCAGTTTTATAATGCATTTGGAAGGCCAAACAGCTGTCACGCGTATTAATAATTACCTGAACTATAACAGTTTTCATTAGAAACAAAATTTAACTTTGACGGCCTCCATGGTCGAGGGGTAAGGCTCTCGACTACGTATCTGAAGGTCGTGGGTTCAAATCCCGGAATAATTTTTATTTAATTAATTTCTGTTGTTTCGCAATTAATTCATTTAAAAATAATATATAGTATATTTGCGCACGTTCCAAAGTGGAAGATACTATCAGTATCGCCCTGGTGAAAGACCACCATTCAGAATTGAAACGTTGCCTGAAATGGCTTTTAGCCGTGTTTGGTGACCAGATCTGAATAGTCAGGTATTTCCCCTTTTCCCCACCTTCCTCTCCCCCTTCTCCTTCCCCTCCCCAATACCTTCAGCCTCACAATATTCCCCAATTGGGAATGCCATAGTCTCACTAGCTCCAGACGGTTGGTAGCAGTTTGGGACTCTTGTGCGGTATTCATATAAAAAAAAAACTTTAAATTGTCTTTCTTATATTGAAGGTGTCATATTATTTTGTTCTGAAATTTGATATGAACAATGAAATCTAAACACCCCTCTGATTTAATACCCCGCATTATTGGTATCGGTGATTTCCACGTTGCTTGATTAGTTCGGTGTGCTTGTCGCATCTCACATCTCTCAGGACCGTCGGCTTGATCGCTTATTGTCCTGGGGGAAGTCGCCTTTCCACCGAGTTCCCTGTCCCTATTTTTACGTTCACTCTTTTTTTTTATTTCCAGATAATGTATGAGAATGTCTGGAAACACCGAAGAAATAAAATGAACTAGCCTGAAATGACTTAACCTAACAAATTACAAATATTAAATAAGAACTTAGTTTTAATCAACTGATGGCCGGTTTCAGAAGAACCCTAACTTAAACAGGACAAAAGTTAAACTAACTAAAAATTCTGAAAGAAACATTAAGTACTGAAGAAGATATATTTACGTTGTGTGTGGTATGAGAGCGGTTTCCCTGGAAAATATTGAGAATGTGACAATACTTTAAATTTTATTTGGTTTTTGATTTTGCTGTAATATTTATTTAGTGATTTTTAATAGTGTTGGGTTTTATATTTTTTGTGACTTTAAGGAGCATGGAATAGGAAACATTTTTGTACCTCGAATATTACTTGAAAATATCAAACTGGGTATCTATTTAAAAATAACATAGTGAGAGAAACAAAAATGCCTCATTGAATAAAAAAGTTAGTTAATTGTACTCGTGGCGTAATGAAACTTAACTGGTGTTTGGCTCTCCTAAACAATTGCCGGAATGAAGGTAGCTAGTTGGATAGTTATTAATATAATATATAAGATATATAAGATAATATAAGATAATTTCTACTGTGTTTTCAATTATGTGTATATAAATTTCACTTCAATATCAACGATGTCATCCCATATTTGAGAAAATCGATGTCTTCTTTTTCACTATTTAGGTAGGCGCTGCGTGCAGGTGACAGGTGTACCGGCGGCGGTCGCAGTGGACATCCAATTTAACTTAGGGAAGATTATTAAGAAGTTATTTAATTTATATTGACATTTCTCCATTTATTATACATAGATAGTATGTTAGTTAATATAAATTGACTAATTATTTGTGAGATTTACAACTCAGTGTTATATACGTTTAATGTATGGTATACAAAGAAAGTGAATTAAAAAAATATATCTCTCTCGGGTAATGTAACAGTTTTCATTTTTTTTAAATTTCGCATACAAAGAAAATCTGTCATACCCTTCAGTAAGGTAGAATGCACCTGTTTCCTCTTTTAAATTTGCCAATAATGCGTGTCAAATATCGGTTTCTTATTTCATATTTTCCTGCAAAGAAAGCGTGTCACACTTCAACCGTGGTACAATGCAACGGTTTCCTTGTTCAACTTATTACTTTGTATATAAAGCGTGTCATATATTTCATTCCGGTGTAATGCATCGGATTCTTATTTCAAATTTGCCTGCAAAGAAAACGTGTCACACTTCAACCCCGGTGTAATGCAGCGGTTTCCTTGTTCAGCTAATTCTTTTGTATACGAGTATAAAGCGTAACAAACAGTTCATTCCTTTTTTAAGTTTGCCTACAAAGGAAACTTTTAATCTTTACACCCCTGTGTAATGCATTATTGCATCATATTCCTTTTTCAAACGTGTTTAGCAAACATATCATGCAGAACACTTCATTCCGATTGAGTGAATCAGTTTCATTCTTCAAATTTCCCCGCAGTGAAAGCGTTACGTCGCGCTATAAAAAACTTCACTAACATTATTTATATTCAATCAATATCAAGTCAAGATTCATGAACATAATTTACATATGCTCGTACGGTATATGTAGACAATTTATTAATGTCATTGTCAACATCATCCCCACAGTATTCCAACATTGGCTTTACTGGCATACCATAATGTGGATAATAATTCACTTAAACATGATAAATTCTTCATATTTGTACGTCTTCCCCTTTACTGCCTTAATTTCGCAAGCGGTTGCTCCTCCACTCCTTTGACTCCCTCCTTCTCTCGTCGCTTACTCACCCCAAGAGGGTAATTTATAAAAATCATGCAATAGATTGTGCATATTTTTTATACAGCATAAATACTTGATTTACAGCCCCTGGGTACCAAAAACTCTTGAAAGCATAATGTTATTTATCATTGTGGGAGCACCAAAGTACATTTTCCAGGATATCCGTTTTCGCTTCGGTAAATACTAAGATTGAAAAATAAACTGTTTGCTTCCCAATAACTCTACTTCTTTGTGATTTCGATCTTGTTTTCATATCTATTTTTTTGTGATCGTTTTTCTTAAAAGTAATAACTAAAAACAATTCTTTTTTTTATTTTTTCTTATTTTATTTTTGTGTGAGTACCGCACAAGAGTCCCAACTGCTCCCAACCGTCTGCAGCCAGTGAGAATATGGCATCCCCAATTGGGGTATGCTGTGAGGCTGAAGATAGTGGGAAGGGAAATAAAATGAGGAAGTGGAAGATGGTTGCCAAACACGGCTAAAAGCCATTTCGAGCAACGTTTCAATTCTGAATGGCATTCTTTCATCAGGGCGAAACTGAGGGTATCTTCCGCTCTGGAAATGATTCTCTTATGTGATGTAGATTGGCTACTTGTTTCGCTTGCACGACTAGTTTCCGGACACTGTGCATAAAAAGTTATTTCTTCTTACAATTTTTTTTACCGGTCAAATAACCAAAGTCGTAAATAATATTCTTTTCATTTTCACTTCTCGTTTGAAATAATAATCTCGATTCCGCTCCGCCTGAAGTGAGAGATTATGTTTCAATCAGAAGGAAAGCTTTCTACGTGGAGTCCACAATGCTAAAGGGATTTTCTTGTTGGGCGCTGGAATCGTTCTGCGTTTAAATGTAACAATATCAACTGAACCTACTCCATTCTCAGGAAAACAGAAAAACCTTTTATTAGACAATCTAAAGAAGTCGAAAATAATTTTGATGGTGGAATATACTAACCAGTTAGTAGCTATACACACATATATTATACCGCTTTACCTATTTGATTTTGAACGTCTTAAAAAATTGTCGATTCTATAATATAGTCAACTCTTGTGGTGACAAATTAACTTTATCTCTCATTAATAATTATAGTTTTGTGACATATACTCTTCAAATAAATACAACAATATTGTTTCTTCTACACAATTGATCCAGTATTATTAGTGATTTTGCAACTCCAAATTCTGCGCCTAATCAATTAATTTTGAGATTTTCATCTCCCGCTGTATGTTGTTTTATATCACTGTATTGCGACAAGATGGAGAGAAACAATATTCTACGGTTTTTTTTTTCAAATAGTTCAACAACTCTGAGCCTATCAGGTTTATAAAGTACATTGGCAATTTCCGCTTGAAAGAATTCCAACATTTCATCTTTTGTTCAACGGCTCGGCTGTTGACTACTTTGCCGAATTGTGTCTGTTTTATTATGCCTTCTTCCTACAACATGGGTGTCTTTAAGACCCTGGTTCACACCTCTCCTAACTTAAAAATACCCTCCACACGGTTACATAACCAAATTACACAGACGTGAATTTCACCTACCAATTACACTGCCAGAATTATACACGTACTGAATTACACATGGAGGAAGTTTTATCTTCTGGATTTACGCACGCAATTTTGGTTTATTTTTTAATTTTATAATGATATATATTAAATAAATTTCGTATTGGTAAAAAACAAAAGTTTAATTTGACGAAATACCTGTCTAATTTACAATTTTGACGAGTATTTGAAAACAAATTTTTGCTGAGTACTTTTTCAAAACAGTTTCAAAGGTCAAGCTTTGATATGTCAAGTTTTTTTTGTAAAATTTTTATAAATTTTTTGTATTTATTCAAATACTGCCTAATTTTTTTTTCATCACATGTGCATAGATACATATATGTAAAACGATGTTTTTTTTTTAAAAGTGGATTTTGGACATATTTGAACAAAATTACGCAGGTATTCTGTCAAACTAAACTGTTGTTTTTTTTTCCAATACGAAATTTATTTAACAAGTATGCAATCTAAAATTTTAAAAATATGTATTTTGACCTAAGTAATTCCAGAAGGTGTAATTAAAGTAGGTGTAATTCCCTCCGTGCGTAATTCACGCGTGTTCGTCCTGATACACAGCATCTCCATAGATATCAGGTTCTGAAGGAAACATCGAGGCGTCCTGTGTGTAATTAATTTAAAATTGATAACACAATATCAATTTCTCCTTTTATTCACGATGCACAAATTTACGATGAAACCCCATTTCAAGATTGTATTATATTATATACCTATCCCGATGAAAATATCCGAGATTATGATCTACGAGCACTTTCTTTCCATAATGAAACTATGTTAATAGTAAACAATGTAACATTGTCTTTGCTGTCAGAGAAACATTATAAAGTTTTCTACGTCTATTTATTAAAGACAGGGTGAAGCTCTCACGAAACAATTCCTTTTACCCCACCTTCACAAAACCGTAAAATTATTCATAAGACATATTTTCCTCACGAGCCTAAAAGTCTACCCAAAATTATTATATTATTCCTATCGGTACTTTTTTGAGACGTACCTTTGTAATACCGAAAAAGGTTTATTCGAAAATTCTATTTCGATAGTAAGGTTGACATTGTCGCCACGAGGATCACGTTTCTGGTTAATAAGAATATTGGTATCGTTTTCATTACTTATCGGAGGGAAAAGACCTAATTAAGGGCTTAATTTCTGATATCGAAATTGCCTCGTGCTCGACTTGGTTTAATCAGGACGGTATAAGTGTACTCGTACCTCAATGATTTTTACTACCCTACGTAATTAAACAAAGAATTATTTTTTTTTACAATATTTAATAGCCTATCCCCGAGTCGTTATTAATGTTATTTATTTAACACCCTACATAGAGTAATATATCTGACGGTTTGAACATAGGAAATGAAAGAAAACATATTGGGTATTTGAGAATATATGGTAACAGTATTTCTATGATAGATATATAGATAGATAGATGGTTTATTTACATTAACATCCTATGACATTTTGATATTGTTTACGTTATATTTTTGACATTAGTAAGTTTCACAAATAATGTTATATAGTGTTATAGCAAGTACTCCATTTCGTTTCGTGGTAATATAAAATAAAATAATCTATTTGTTAAAATAATAATTTAAAGATACCCGTAATAAAAAAATAAAAAAAATAAAATTGATTTACATAGTAAAATTAAAAATAAATATACTCATTACAGTTAAGTACAAAAACGATATGACGATACTATAATGTAAGAATTTATCTGTTGAAACATTATTGCTATATGTAGTGTCTCTAATGGTTTGAACATAGGAAATAAAAATACAGTGATAAGGAGGTGTATCAAAAGTAAACATTGGTTTAAGAACAAATGCTAACAATATAAACACTTTTGTATGACTACTATAATATGAGAATGAATATATATATATGGAGTCAGTTGCAAATTGGCAACCTTGGTAATGATTAAGGCATTGTTGCCAACTCGTACATATGTATTCCATCAGAACCCAGATAAATGGTGTTAAAGTTAGATCAACATATTTCATTTAAATCTTACTAGATCAACATACTACGGGAAGAGGTGATTATATATATATATGTGTTGAAACATTATTGCTATTAATTATCTGTTATGTCGAATTATACCTATACAGCAGTAGCCTCCAGTCCATAAAGACTGAAAAGCTGTGCCTACCCTGAGAAAAATTAACCATAAACAAAAGTATAGAAAAACATTTAAAGGCGATAAATTTGTAATCATAATTATCTATTTTTTTCATGAATTTAGTTAGGAACTTGTAAACTCATTTATTCAGTTGACTATAACCATCAGCGGAAGATGATAATAAAATAGTCATCTTCAAATATTCAATGTACAATAATCCATTCCCAGACTTGAAAAACTACACATAGCCTTACCTTATAAAAAATAATTTCCCTTGTTTTTATACAAGTTCAGGTGTAATTTTTGCACCAATAACCAATGAACCGATGAATAATACTTCCATTAATTACACCTGTTCGACTGATTGTGGTTGGCGAACTAACTGGCAATCCCGACTGATGGCCGGTTGGGGTCGGGGTTAAGGGTTAGGGGTGACGCTAAGCCCCGGACACACGTCAAACAAACATTAAAATTATGTGGAATTAGAGGCTGATGGGGCCCGCTGACTGATTGGATGCCGTTGCTGGGAAATGCTTTAACAACCCGAGAGTTAATTTTGATATATTTTAGATTTATGAAAACATTTTTTTTCTTCGGTAATATGGATGTTTAGTAATTGTATGAAATTTTTTCCTTCAGAAAAAGGTGATTATATTTTTTCAATCGTAGGAATGAGTAAACAATTCAGAGATCGATTCATTTGAACTTTTAGCAGGTACCTATTTAGAGATGTTTTTCTAAAGATCGGCTCACAGTATAAATCTTAGATAAGTTTTTCAAAAGATCGGCTCACAGTATGAATCTTAGAGATGTTTTTCTAAATATCGGCTCACAGTATAAATCTTAGATAAGTTTTTCAAAAGATCGGCTAACAGTATGAATCTTAGGTAAGTTTTTCAAAAGATCGGCTCACAGTATGAATCTTAGATAAGTTTTTCAAAAGATTGGCTCACAGTATGAATCTAAGACAAATTTTTCAATATAACGCAACAATATGTATTTTCGGATTATTTAGTCAAACATGAATGAACCAACTCATTGGATTCGATGATTCATATCAATTTATAAAAAAAATAACAAATCACTTGCAGGAACAAATAGATTGAATCGATCAGATTTTTAAGCTGGGAGTTTATCGAAGATTCGTTTGAAAATATTGAAATCGTTCTAACATCACCGATGTTGTCTTAATTATTAAAATGTATCCATGGCAGACACCTCGAAATAGGTCATGATTTACAAATTGTAGTTTATTCATGCCGAAAATTCAACATTTAAGAATAATTTGTCAAATAAATATGAGTTTTTATTATTTTTATTTTTTTATGTGATACCACACAAGAGTTCCAGCTGCTACCAATCGTCCGGAGCCAGAGAGACTATGGCATCCCCAATTGGGGTATGTTATGAGGCAGAAGGTATTAAGGAGGGGATGGAGTTGGGGACGAGGAAGGTGGGGGGGTACCTGGATATTCAGATCTGGTCACCAAACACGTCTAAAACCATTTTAAGCAACGTTTCAATTCTGAATGGTGGTCTTTCACCAGGGCGATACTGACAGTATCTGTCACTCTGGAACGTGCCGCAAATATGCTACACTTTATTTTTAATTAAATAATTATGAAGCGACACAATTTAATCCAATAAAATTTACTTGCGCTCGCCGGGATTTGAACCGGCGACCCCCGGATTCGTAGCCCAGCATCGTAACCACTCAACCACGGAGTCCGTCTCAACGACCGATAAAAATTGTTTAAATGCACAAAAAAATGCTTTCGGCGGCCATCTTTTTCAGTCACGAGGTACGAAATTTTCTCCAACGGTAATGTAGCAAAATTGGGTTCCACATCTCACTGCCCCCAAGTCATTTGTTAAGTATTACTGATCAGCCATACCGAGAGAATTAGCCGAATTAGGGGTTTAGAATTCCTGCGTACCTATCGGTGTATCGTCATGAATTGGGTTCTGTTCCATTGTATTATTGGTTAGTATCATTTTTTGTTTTATAATGAAGCTACTTTAAGGGATCGATCAATTATGCATTACCCGTTTTGTCATTAGTAAATCGGATTAAAATCACATCAATCTGAACCGAGTTTACAATATTTCATTTAGTTTTGAAACTCGACATTAATTCTACGTAATTCAAATACGCAAAACTACTCTATCGGGTTACGGAACTTTATTTAGTCTTGCATTGGGACGATCTAAACCTGTGTTCGGTAATCGAAATTCCTACAAATCAATTTTGAAAATATCGGTTTTTCGCCAATCAAAGTTTCAGTTCTAAAAAAATCGTTAATGCATTAATGTAGATATTTTGATGCTAAGATCAGTCTTGATTACGATTTTATAGTAAACATTTTTTTATGTGAATACTGCATAATATTCCCAACTGCTCTCGACTGTCCGGAGCCAATGGAACTATGGCATCCCCATTTGGGGTATGTTGTGAGGCTGAAGGGTATGGGGAAGAACAGAGGAAGGTTGAGTGTTATCTGGCTTATTAATTGTTTTTGTGTTTGTGGAACTCCATTTAATTTTTTTAAAATTTTAAATTTAATGTAAATCAAATTTAATAATATTTTTATTAAGTTGCCAGAATTTTTAGTTTTTATTATTGTGACAGCTGTTTCGGCGTTCAGGGACATTTTCAAACTGCAGTTAATCCACATTCTGACGACTTGTTTATGTAATTTTATTTTCTACACCCAATTCTAATTTGAACGGGTTTTTAAAAATAATATTTTATTATCGATAAAACCGATTTACTTAAAAAATAATTCAAATTTTCTATCATGTGTGGTTATTACATTTATAATGTGTTTTCCCCGTATTTAAATGGCAATGTTTACTTAATTGAGATATTTAAATGTGTTGTATTTTTTTGATAATATGAACGTAATTTAAACTCCGAAACAGCTGTCGCAATAATAAAAAAACTAAAAATACTTGCACAACTTAAAAATAACATCATTAAATTTGATTTACATTAAATTTAAAATTTTAAAAAATACTACCTGGTTACTAAGCACGGCTAACGCCACTTCAACCAACGTTTCTATTCTGAACTGTTATTTTTGTCTAGGTCTTTCACAAGGGCAATACTGAGAGTATCTACCACTCTGGATCTTAACGATAATTTCGACAAATTATTTTCGTGTTTCAAAATCGGATTTCCGATTATTCCAATCACTTGTTATATACAGGGTGTATCAGCAAGTACCCGACAAACTTTAACCGGTAATTCCTGGGTTTATTTAGAATAAAAAGGTAGGTAACATTTTAGTCTCGGGTGACTTTTATTGTCGTTTGAATTTGAAAAAAAAAATTTCATCGGATACTAGAACCCCATTTACTTTTTTTACTCCAAATAATCTTAGGAATCAATGGTCACACTTTGTCTGTTTTTATTACATGGGGAATGTATATGATCCTCCACGCTAGGAGTTCATCTGTGGTGTGGAGTACATTATTCAAAAATAAATTATTTCGGTATAGTGAAAGACTTTAAAGTAACCAACCTGTATACAATTAACCTGTATACAATTCTTCTACCTGCATTTTGTTTCTTATCTAAGAGCTGTCTGAGAAAAAAAAACGTTTTTGCACCTCACTCATTATTCCCACAATACACAAACTCCCCCAACATTTCCACAGTGGAGTCAAAGGGTTGTGTGACTATATCGTGTATTATATTCGTTGTTGCATTATGTTGTGAGAGGACTCCTTGTTCGATTTTCTTTTGTATGTTGCAAAGAAGAGATAGAAACATGAAATGATTTCCACGAACGTTATACGGTATACGGAGTAGAATATTGGTTTCAGAACCGCTGTGTACACTGTACATTGTGCAATATACAATCCATTTTCTGAACAGGGTGCTTTTTTTATTGTATAATATTAATTACGTACAATGGGAACTTGCACCCGCTAAGCCACTGCAAGTAGCTTGTCAGCAGGAGTTTAGTTCAACAATCTATATATATAAAAATCGATGTAAGTTTGTTTGTTTCTTTGTCCTCGATGTTCTCGAAAATCACTGGACTAGTTTCGCTTAAAATATCACAATTTATTCTTATTAGTGCCGGGAAGGTTTAGAAAGTATTTTGAATGAAATTCAAACGTTATAGCAATATAAAACTGTTGCTATAACGTTTTAAAGTTAGTATGAAAAACATTGAATCCGCCATGTTTTATTTTGGTTATCCCATAGATATAAGACTGGTTAGCCACAAATTGCACATTCAAAAGAAGAAAGTTTTTTTTTGGTAGAGTATTTTCAAAATGTAAAACACAAGTATGTACCTACATATGAACTCTATTTTTTAGATATGTTTTGAAAAAATAAAAGTTTGGAATGAAATAAAATTTTCAAATAGTTTCTTTGTTTAGAGATAGTTACTTTCCCTGTCAAATCAATTATGGAACCCTAATGACAAGCAAGAATTCACAAAATCCTAACTTTATATAAACCCGAGCAAGGCCGGGTACACATCAACTAGTATTATATAATATAACAATAAATAACGATCATCATACAAATGTAGCGCAAAATTAGAACAATATTGGTGCATGCATGTTGCGATCGATGTAAACAAGTTGGAAAAATATTATTTTCTTAAATAAGAAAACAGAATAACAGTTTTGTTATAGAGATACTAGAGTCCAATTACATAATTTTGATTTAAATAACATTATACAAATATCGAAATATCAGCAAGTATTAAACAAATTGAGAAATACAAAAAACAGTGTTGCAGTTTTGTTACAGTGAGGATATACTTAAGATAATAGTTACACTTAAATAATTTGAAAGATACCCGCAGCTATCAAGGAGATAACTCTAGGATAGCTAAGGATGCTCCAACAAATAATAAAATAGATACATTTTTCACTGCTGAAGTGAGTATTCGTAAAGAATTTGATTATATCCATAAAAAATGCAAAGTTTTTGTTAAGACTACTTTACTTTTATATCCACATATATGTAATTATCTATCGCACAATGTTAGATTTCGGGTTAGGTCAAATCATTTATCGTGAATAATCGTCAAATGAGAGTTCGAAAATTGAAAGATCTCCCCTCCACGAAAAGGATTAAGAAAAGTAATTATTTCGCAAATATTTTTACGGTTTGTCATAACATGTACACAATCTTAAAACGTTTGTTATTTAGAGGGGGTATTGGAGGGAGGTTTCTTAAGACGATCAAATCTCTTGTTTAAAAAACTATTTAATATATAAATATCAACATGTTTCGGAAGCGAAACTTCCCTCCTTGAAATACACAGATTCAGGATTCACGCTTCCAAAACACGTTGATATTTATATATTAAATAATGGTTTAACCAAAATATTTATCATATAATTAATAAGAAGATCTTTATTTACATTACTGTTTTTAATATATAAATATCTACATGTTTCATAAAATTATAAAATAAAATATATTATGAAATATTAAAAAAAATATTAAAAAGATATGTCATAAAATATTGTAAAATATTAAAAAATATATTATAAAATATTTCTTATTCCTTTTATTGAAAATGACACTGAAATGAAGTGATTTTGCATTTATTGAAGAAGATCTCTTGTTTATTTATTTTTTAACATTTTAAAACTCGATTGCTTATATGTAAATATAATTGACGTTGTGGGCTGAAAATAAAAAAAAATTCCATTAAAAAAAAATCTGTGAAAATTTCATAACATTAAAACTATAATTTGAAGAGTTATTGCTGTTTCACATAAACAGAGTATTGTTTTATAATTATATTATTACGATAAGTCGTACCTACTAAGATCAGCCGTTCTAGTTAAGTCGTACTTCAGATAAGTCGTACTTATGATTTGTTCATATCAACTCCACGCAGGAGACCCTGGGGGAAATTTTGGTTATTCAATGAATGGTTCCAGGCCCGGCGGTACCCATCACGCCTCTAAAATTAAGATAAGTCGTTCTTAAATAAGTGGAAATTAACTTGATTGTTTTCATTCAAATGAAGGGTGTTGCCAAGATGAATTAAATTCAACGATAATTTACAATTAATATTTGAACACCTTCGATATGCGAGTACCTCTATTGACAATCTCTGGAGACGATTTCCTTCCTGCCGGAAAAATCCGGGGAAATGTTTTCCTAGCGAATACGCTTCCCTTGTAGTGCCTTCCCATTTGCTATTGGAAAGCTCGTTGCTCTTTGTACAATCTGAAAAAATGTATCAATTTACTTCTGGTTTCGCATACTTCACGCTCTTCCTATGTATGTTATTTGTTTTATTTCACGTTTGTACTTCAGTTGATGTCAATATTTGATTCTTGTCAAGTACCAATCTAAATTGCAAACCATGTATTAAGCAATTGATAAATATACTTTTTTTTTGTTCTCAAGAGTCCCACCTACTCCCAACTGTCCGGATCTAATGGGACTATGTCATCTCCAATTTTTAGTTCTTGCTGTAATAATGTAGACATTTAAGAACATATTAGTAGATGCCTATTGCAGTCCTACAATTGTTTTGTATTGCGAAGTCAACCGCGACTGACTGCTTTGTAGGGAGGTATGCACCTGATTTGACCCACTCTGAGCTTTACTCTCTTCGAAAGTCGATACGCTTACGGTGAATCGCTCCGTTTTGACTGCCAATCGACGAACCGCGGCTAACTCGGTTATTACAAATTCAGACTCGCTTAGCCAAAATGAGCCTTGCAGTATTTGAAAATCGACGGGCGATTCGGTTGACTTTCGCGAGACATGACCGGCGGAATCGAAGTGACATTCATATTTGAGCGAAAACGAACCTTAAGGTCTTAAGAATTAAGTGGTCGCATGGTCGTTTTTGGCCTAGCCGACGACGTCTGAAAAATCTGACCCTTAGAGTATTACTATACGTTTATTTATATTAATATATTATGGAAGGCATAAATATACAGTATATATATATATTATAGAATAATTTCATTGTCCTCCTCACTAGGACATTCTGTGCTAGGTTTTTGATAAAGGGTTTTCAGTGACTTCTTTATTTCAACTTCTAGATTTGGGTAAGGTATTTCCAGTAACTTCTATGACGACGTTTTTAAGATACTCGTAAATTCTTTTTTCTGATAATTCATTAACCTATGTTTTGCTGGACTCAATGTAGTTATTAAATTATTTAATTTGTTTGAAAAGATAAACAAGAATATATTTGGCAACGACTTTTTTATACTTGGAACATTGAAAATTGTAGTATGTTGTACCATCCACACAGCATCCCTGAAGATGACCTCGTGTGTGGAGTAAAAAAATTGCGGTCTGAATGAAGTGGGGAGGGGAAAAAGATATAATCTAGTCGTGTTGCCTCGTTCTCATGCTGGCGACATCAATTATAAACTCATGTTCTTCTGTTGTCCGCTTAGCTTTTTGCTGATTTCAAATATATTTAAGATTTTTCGGGAAAATATAACTTTTAAATAATCATCGACACGAGTGATCCCATAATAACAACAACATGAGCACTCAAAAAGTGATTTCCTGTAAACCGTGGTTCGGGCTTGGATGTGCGCATTGCAGTTGCCTCTCAAAGTTAAGCTAATATTAACACAATATCCGCCAATAACCCGCTACTCTATATGCCAGGGGTAGAGAACCTATGACACTACAAATTGCAATACGTGATTTTTATTTGGTAGAATTAGCCAAATCGTTTTATTCAAAACATGTTATGAACTATTAATTCAAGCATAATAATTTCCTTGACTGGTGCATCAAAGCCTCGACGACAATCCTACCTACATGTTTTGAATATTTGGCCTTTTAATTCGAAACTATTTTGAGGCTTATTTTAAGAACAGTTCTTTTCAAAGATGAGGATTGATTTTTTTTTAAATATGTTTAATTTAATAAATGAATTTAAAAAATATACTTTGTATTCACTACTTTATAATCGTTTGAAGAAATTATATGTGTTTAATTTATTGAAAATATACGTTTAAATAAATATCTACCGACTGAATGTATGTACCCCAAATATGCCCGCCCCGATGGACTGATTTATGAGGAGAGAGACATCCTACAAAAAACCTCTCAGAGTTTTTAAGAAATTTGGTCGTGTAAAAACATGTTCGATTTTTATTTATCTGTATGTAGGATGAAAGTTGAATGCATGCTTTTAAAATGAGATCCCTGAGGCGTATGTGTCAAAATGCCATGAATGACCGTACTACAAAAATTTTGAGATCCGGAAGGAATGCAATATTCATATAAGCGATAATAAACAAGATCCAGAAAAGGACATGAAAGAATGTGAAAGTGGATGGTAAAAGAATTCAGGGACGGCCGAGGAAGACACGGGGTGATCGAGTAAATCAAATTGTTGAGTTGGGTCATGAGAAGACTATGTATGAATGTGAATGACGCAAGACAGAGTTGTGTAGCGTTTCTTCCTCTCTTTCCTAATCCTGCGGGGAAATGGCGTGGTGGTTAATCAACTTAATTAGTTTCTATTTGATGACCTCCGCGGTTGACTGGTTACTTTCCTCGGCTACGAATCCGGTGGTTGCGGGTTCAAATCCCGGCGTGCCCATATAAATTTTATTTGATTAATTTGTGTTATTTCCCAATCTAAAAAAATATGTAGTGTAGTATATGGTATATTTGTGGCACACTTCAGAGTGGTAGATACTTTCAGTATCGCCCTGGTGAAAGACCACCATTCAGAATCGAAGTTGCTTTAAATGGCTTTAGCCGTGTTCAGTGACCACATCTGAATAGCCAGGTACTTCTCCACCTTCCTCACTCACTACGTTCAGCCTCACAACATACCCCAACTGGAGAAGCCATAGTCTCACTGACTCCAGACAGTTAGTTAGGAGCAATCGGGACTCGGTAGTCTCTTAACAGACAAAACAATTATTATCTGACTAGCGACAAATTATATATGAAGTACATTTTATAAAATATCGCTTCCATCGATTATGCAATTAATTGTCTAATATCAATGACGCCAGTGGTCTATTATCATACAAAAGATGCATAATCCCAAGTCTGTCTGCAATATAAAGTATCAATAAATTAGCCTACATCAATTACTATGTTTTATGTATGTTGATTTAAATTAATACGCCTTTATAATATTATTCATTTAATCCTATTTGGTATTTATACTTTATATATTTTCCATACTTTTCATACTTTATACTTTTCATACTTTATACTTTTCATACTTATACTTTTCATGTTATACTTTTCATACTTTATACTTTATACTTTCCATACTTTATACTTTTCATACTTTATACTTTTCATACTTTATAATTTTCATACTTTATACATTTCTTACTTTATACATTTTTCTACCTTTAAAATGTTTCTTTATGTTCGCGACCCCTGCCATATGGGTATATTCTCTCTGTATTTGCGGAAGCGGCAACCCTTCACACCGCGTGATTGACATAACGGGTCCTTCTGCCTAAACCTACTCTGCTCGTCGTCACCCCCGCCACTGTTCACTCCTCGTCTGAATGCGGCCATGCGTTCTTAACCCGCGAACCTTTTTGAAGCTTTTCTTTGTAGCGCTTCCATCTAATTTATTTCGTGTTTAGTCGATTCGTGTTCATTGTGCTCAATGCTCGCGGATGGACTTTCATTTTGTTTGATTAAAGTCTAGTACGAATAATAATATGGTATACTAAACAAAATCAGATACTTTTTAATGCCTTTTTAGTAAACTCCTGTAGTAAAGTTTTCGCAAAGCACTTAATATTAGAAACATCAAAACTGATTGATATTAGAAACATCGATTATAAAATCGAAGTTTTTTTATATTTATGGTTCAACTTTCTCTAGTACATATTTTTCATGTCAGCTTCATTCGTATTTTAAGTTTTATTGTTAAAGAAATAAAAAGAATTACGAAAAACAAGATTCACTATTGTAATATGGATACGGAGTTAATAAAAAATAATTTCATTGAATAGATACATCATTTAACAGCATAATTTAAACAATATGTATTTTTTAAAAAGACTGCACTTTTTTAAAGAAATTTTCTTTTACGTGGCATTCTGGGTATTTAAAAAAAATGCAAAAATTGATACAACTTTGAAAGGATTAAGAATTGGATCACCACATCATTTTGATTGCAAATAACCTCCCCTATCAGTCCACATTATTATATTATATATATATTTATTTTACATATATTTTTTTATTTTTACGTTATTGGTATATCAAAACGTCAGTTACATTTTTTCGCTGGTTAAAGCCTGCTGGTACGTGCTGTTACACCTACATACATTACATACATTACATATATATATATATATGTGTGTTTACGGGAATATACTAAATCTTATACTAATACTTATTTTCGAAAACCTGAAGCCTATTGGACAATAAGTCATTTGCCAACAAATTGCGAATATCAACTATTACCTACCCAAAAATCAACGGTAAAAAAATACATATATTTTCATAATTTCTTCAAAAGATTGGTAATCACTTTGTGGGGTCATTATTAATAAATGAATGAAAAATTACATTGTAATCACCACTTTATTAATATATACATGTCAACATGTTTCGAAACGAAGCTTTCCTCATCAAGTCGTGATTACAAGGTAATTTTTAATTCATTTTTTTTACATATATTTTCAATAAGTGTGAGCATTATATCTCTTGTTTTTTAATGATAAATATTTTTTTCCTGCAAATATGCTCAGTAAAATAAATAAAGTCTGTTGGGTACATGCTTTTACCCCCCTGTATATATATATTAAGAGGCGTGGATTAAAAAATATAATAAACTTAAAAAAATATAACAATTATTATTTTTATAAACAATAATTATTAATCTAAAACACTCATCCAAATTGAAAAAACCTTCCGAGCAAAGATAAATGTCGCCGGCAGGACTCGAACCCGCACCCTTCTAATATCCGGTCAGATGCTCTACCGTTGAGCTACGTCGGCTTATCGCAAACCCGCCAAGTTAATCAATATATACCAGTGTTCCATTCAATAATTACTGTTTTATTATATTTTCACCTGTAAACAACCAACTTTATTAGTATGAGAGAGGCTTGTAACGGCTAAATCCCTCAAATAGATGGCGTCGAGACAAATTATGTCTAAATTTTATTGGTGAAAATTGCTTTGACTTGTCAAATATTTATTAATTGATAAACTAAAGTTCTTTAAAAACTTAAGACAAGATTTTTGTGCATAGCGCAAAGGGTAACAATTATTATTTTTATAAACAATAATTATTAATCTAAAACACTCATCCAAATTGAAAAAACCTTCCGAGCAAAGATAAATGTCGCCGGCAGGACTCGAACCCGCACCCTTCTAATGTCCAGTCAGATGCTCTACCGTTGAGCTACGTTGTTTTTATTATATTAAAATATAATAAAAACAGTAATTATTGAATGGAACACTAGTATATATTGATTAACTTGGCGGGTTTGCGATAAGCCGACGTAGCTCAACGGTAGAGCAAGAGAAAGTTTTTATTACATTAAATGAAATAGTACAAAATATACGCATAATTAAAGAAACGCTGTAACAATGTTCATAATGTATTTAGAGAAACAAACAACAATTTTTTTTTGACAGCTGTTTCGGCATTCAAGGACATTTTCAAATTGTCCAATGACCTCAAACACTAAAACAGCTGTCACAACAATAAAAATATAAAATACTTACTGAACTTAATTAAAGCATTATGAAATTTGATTTACATTCATCAAATAAAATTTAAAAAAACAATTAATACGAATTAATTTGCTATGTTTGTAACAGTTGGTTAATAAAAAGTATTTATTAAATCAGCCTTTAGATTTATCAGCATTGTGGGTTCGTGTTACATTTGTATAAATTCTGTTTTTTGGACTTCTGTTCTATTTTAATTATTGTACATATTTACAAAAATGGTAAGCTTTCCTAAATACCTACCTAATTTAGTCATGAATATTAATTATCTATCTTGTTTGCACAATTACTCTCACCCACCAATAACAGTTTACGTGAGCAAGCAAATTTTCCTCGATTAATTCAAACGCATAAAACAATACGTCATCAGCTGTGTTTATTTTACATCCAGGAAAAGCTTTTAATTATTTTATGAGTGTAATTAAATAAAATGGAACACCTTTATATGAGCCCCGCGGAGTACCTCCCTTGTTTCAAATAAGTTTTATGCACACGCGGGAACTGTTAATATACAAGGGTCATTTAATTAATTTTAACGTTTCTACATTTCAACCAGGCCTGAAAGTCCGCCGCCATTGGGCTCTTGGACCAACTTTTACCGCTTTATATTTCGGTTTTATGAAATTAAATTTAATTACCTGCGTTTGCTAAATTAACATTTCCCAGAAATGCGTCGTACCTCTGCGCAGAAAATATACTCGTTCATTAGCGAATCGAGTTCGTAAACCAACATTTTAATCGTAAACCAGTCGACAGGTCAAATTAGAATGAAAATTCGTGGAAACCTGTGAAGTAGTGGTGGGCGAATCGGCTCGGTTTAGTGAGCCGGATCACTAAATCAGCTCTTTGTAAAGACAATCCACATGAAAACTGGACGAAAAGGTATCGTGTAAGAGCGTCTTAAGGACGTCTTTTGGAGGGCCAAGGGAGCGAGGGAGAGGGCATGGTGCGGGGGGACGCGAACCGTCGTTCAAACGAGCCGGATCACCGAACCGGTACACTACAAAGAGCTGATTTAGTGATCCGGCTCACTAAACCGAGCCGCTTTGCCCACCATTACTGTGAAGTGTTTGTTCGCCTTATTTTAGATCCTTTATAAAAATATGTCATTTCCCATCATCTCCAAATTCGAGAAAATTTTGAAATAAAATTAACACGAATTTAAATTTCGTTAACTTTTTTCCTAAAAAAATATATTTGGTCATACAATTTTGAATAAAATTTTCTTCATAAATGTGTTTTTCCACAGTATTCATAAATATTAAACCTTTATAGCCGCGAGAAATCCAGTATTTTTACTCCAACGAAATAAGGAAGTTCCCATCCTTTATTTCAATTCTCACGCTAAAGACTTTGTTATTTTACCAACTGAATAGTATTCGTGTAAATAAAAATGTGTGTTTCAATGATATCGTCGCCCACGATACAAACAACAGGCGTATCTCATATTTGGTAACTTTACAGGAGAGTCAATTAACTGTTTTTTTAGCAGTTTCTTTCTTATACATTTTATTACACTTTTCACTAATGGGATAAAGAAAAATGCTTAATTAAAACCCCATTACCGAAACATGTGATAAAGTGTACGAGAATCCATAAAGCAGTCATTTTTGGCTGTCTTGGAAATTTGCTAAACATGAGACACGCCTGTTTGTGTTTTGGGCGACGATATATACGTTTTTGTAGCTCTGTCTTTCCACGACAATGCTTCATATTTAATATACTACGCTCGATTGCCGAGTGCTGATAAACGTCTTCTACGTTATCAGTATATCATTTATATCTCATCATTTTTGTTTTCTTGTTGAACTGTATCCTCATTTTATTCATTAATAAAAGATCGATTACTTTGATGTCGTTTGAGAGTTGTCTTCACTTGCTAAATTTAACAACAATTTCCATGGCATTGCATACAAATGGTAAAACAAAATCTAAGATGCTCTGCACTTCCGAAACATTTCTTACAAGACGTTAAATTAAGTATTTGAATATTAATTGTTTTTGTGTTTAATTCGTAGAACTCCATTTAATTAATTTTTTTATTTAAATAAATAAATGAAGAAAATATTGTCAGTTAAATACGAGGAAACGCATTATAAATGTAAAAACCTCACAGAATTCATAATTTTGATTGTTTTCTTACTAAATCGGTTTTACCGATAGTAAATCATTAAACCCTTCCAAATTAGAATGGGGTGGAAATAAATAAAATTATATAAATAAATCGTCACAATGTGGATTAACCACAGTTTGAAAATGGCCTTCAACGCCGAAACAGCTGTCACAATAATAAAAATTTGATTTACATTATTTAAAAAAAAAAATAAGTCAGTCATAGTTCAAACACAATTTTGTAGTGAAACTTTGACTTATATTGTAAATGGCAACTCAACATAAAATAATTCTTAAATCTAATTTTATTTTTTAAAAAACATTATTGGCAGAATTTAAAAACTATAAAAATATTAATAAAAGATAATCACGGTGCATTCAAGCGTGAAATAATTTTTGTTGCTATTGTCCCGTTAAAAGTCTAGCAATGGCCGCCATAAACTCGGGATAACGAGGTCTGGTATATATTATTTTAAAGCGCTGTTTAGAGGTAAAGATGTTCTGCATTCCTTTGTCTATTTTGCAGAAGTGGGATGGCAACGGCGTTAAAGTTATTTCCTCACATACGGTGAGTTGAAAATTCGTTGCCAAGTCGGATGGGAATATTTCCAAGTGCGGAAGTTATTTACATTGCCAGGAAGTTTTGTGCATTCTAAATTATTCGTCTTTATTCAACCGCCATTTTTTATAATGACATCATGTTATCTCGTCTCACTTTATTTTGGTTATTTTCCGGAAGCGCTCTCGGATTGTGGAATTTAATGTTTTACTCGTGTTCCGTACGCAATGCACTAACATAAAGTGCATGTAATGAATGCGCTGCGTCAAAGTTGTGTTAGATGCAGGAAAAATGGAATATTTTGCATAATTAAGTGTCGTATAAAATATCACTATACGTAAATCTTTTTTATTTCTATGTGTTTTACTTAACTATAATACTGCTTACTTAAACTAAGTAATTTCCATTACTTTCTTGTTGTTACTTTACTTAAATAATATATATTCAATTACTATATTATGTTTATATTACCTATATTACCCACATAAAGGCAGCGCCTATCTGGGTTCCAATTTCTTTAGAATTATTCTAATAATAATTAATGTATGTAAAAAATATATGTATATTTATCACGCTATTTTTAAAAAAATAATTTAAATTCAGAAATAAAATATAACGTTCAACTTACACGAATATTATTCCTATTGGTGTATTGGAAAGAACTTCTGTAGCACGAAGGAAATTTATGAAAATTCTGTCTCCCAATTCCATGTTTTTTCTCAATCTTTCCTTCCATAACAAGTGGAGGGAGAATGTATTTCTGAACTAATAAATGTATCGTTTCTACAGCGTCCTTTTCATGAAAAAATCACCTCAAGCGAGCTTAAAGGTAAACGAAACGTAATACGCGCTCACAGATGGAACTAATTTAAATATTTTGGAAAAATACTTGTGGCACGTATAATATAAAAATGAATTGTTTGTTGCCGGATGTCCAATGGGAATATGAAATGGAATACATTTTTTATTGTAGGTATTAAAGCTGAAGTCCTCCAAGAAACTTACAAAAATACAATATGTTATTGGAAAAGGACTTGGACTTTAAAATTACAATAACAATTTATTCTATTTTATCTCAGTTTGTACACCCACCTAAAAACAATTCATCTCAATATTTAAAAGCATTACGTGCTAAAAGCATTTTTTTATATTTAACTTAGCGCCATGTGTAAGCGCGTATCACTTTTCGTTTACCGTTAAGTTATGAACTATTGCATTTTTCTCACTGAAGAAATAAACCAATAGAAAAGTGTTGTGGGCTTACTGTGTTCCCGAATGGAGGTGAATTTTATCTTTCTTCTAGTGAAATCTATCAAACATTTTAAAATATTCAATTTATTTGACCTGTTTGCGGACTTTACGCAAATTGTTGTTTTCTTTCAAACTGGTACCGATCATTGATCACACTTCTAACGTTTTTCTATGATTCATATTAATCGTGATTCTACGAGATTTTCTATGCACTTTTATTGAAAATTACTTTATTCATTTCAGCTCCTCCCGAGTGTGAACCGGGCCAGTTGTCCTGCGGGCAGTATGTCTGGAACAAGACGTACTGTATACCCCCGCACTACCGCTGTGACATGACGGTGGACTGTGTGGACGGCACGGACGAGGCCGATTGCAGTAAGTACCTACCTGACTTTACTACCAAACAATTAACATCATTAATAATAGTAATATTCATTTATTTTTAATCATCGAAGATCATATTAACAACTCTCAAAATGAAACATGAAACCGAAAAGACACAGAAAAGATAAAGATAACGGTAGCAACTGGGATTCGAACCCCGAATCTCATGGTCAATCCATTTTTTTTTTAATCCATCATTATTTTATCCACTGTCAATATCATCTTCAATTAATTCCCATATATATTTTTGGGTGCTACGTTTCTATCAAGACTACAAGATTCTACCCGAATTTATTTTTAATCTTTAGATGGTGTCTCGGATATACGAATTTGATTTTAATTTTTAAATCGGACATCTGTTTCTGTCTTTTCGGTTTCTTGTCTCATATTGAGAGTTGTTAATATAATATTATCTTCAATGATTAGAATGTACAATGAGATTTATAAACTTCAATATGTTATTCCAAAATTGAATATTTATTTATTTGATACACAAATTATTAAACAAAAAATGATAAAAAAAAAACTTTGACTGACCAACTAGGAACAAATTTTGGGACAGTTAAATTGACAATTTTAGTTGTGCCATTATATATATACGAGGTGTGTTCAAAAGAAAAGTTGAATTTTGAATTTTCGCGGGCTGTCGATCGATTTTTTTTAATGTTGGTACACATATGTTTATCATATGTTAGCATTATCAGTCATTTTGGATCAGTGGTTTGTTTTTGACAACTGGAAAGGTTAGTCACGTTTTTGGGTGATCTTCGATTTTTTTTATTTAGGTTCGTTTTCTGAGGCACCATCAGTCCGATTGAAGTGAAATTTTAGATTCGCTTTATTTTATATGTCCTTATTAGCATTTCTTCAAAAAATCCAAAAAATCGATGTTTAGCCACTGATCGAAAATGGCTGATAATTCTAACATATGATAAACATATGTGTACCAACATAACAAAAAAAATCGATAATTGAATGTACACAGCCCGCGAAAATTCAAAATTCACCTTTTCTTTTGAACACACCTCGTATAATGGCACAACAATTGACAATTTAAGTGTCCCATAAAGGGATTTGTATATAACGGGATATATATATATCAATAAAGGGACAAAAGATATTGATATAGCATAACATACTCGTATATAGATAAAAAGAAATATAACATAATAATTAATTAAAAAGATATGTGAAAAATAGTACAGATTAATAATGTTTATATACCAGATAATTTAAGTATAGTATTTAGAATAATAGTCGAGTATAAAGAGATGAATTCGATTAATTAATTTTGTTATAATTACAGCTTTACGCACTTAACCTTTTCTGTACCGCATTATTGTTCTCGCAAATAGAGCGTATTTTACGCTGTGTATGCTGAAAAAAAAATTTTTTGTGTAATTTTTTTTGTTTGTTTTAGATTTTAGTTTTTTTCTAATTTGATTTTTAATTTTTTTGCTAACGAATAAAACCTAACACACAAATAATTGTCTTAATTTTTTTTTTTTTCATTTACATTGAACATGAAAAAATGTAATGATAACATAAAACGAAGTAAAAATAACAATAAATCCCAGAGCGAGTAAGACCGCCGAAACGGAAGGTGTCACTATATTATTTGTCGCGGGAATAAAGATTGCACTAACAATGAAAAATAGACGCCATTGAGAAGATTCCTAACTGACAACTTTCTTTTTAATTTCAATTAACCCGGGGCTCAAAGGGTTAAAACTGCAGGCGGACAAAGAAGAAACTATCGAAAAAATCCATTGATTTTGTAACTTCAAGTAGGGGAAGTACCTAGGCTTATTTTTTAATGTATAATGTTATTTTTCGTACAATGGGAATTTTGTACCCGCTTATCCACTGCAAGCAGCTTGTTAGCAGGAGTTAAGTTCAACAATATTATATAATACCCGACAAATAAAAATAATCATTCAAATGATAGCGCAATAATAGGACAATATAAGTACATGCATATTGTGATCAATGTACAAAAGTTGATTTTTTTTATAGTGATAACAGATTCAAATTACATAACAGCGATTAAATAATATTACAAAAATATCAAGATATCACTAAGTATTACACAAGTTAAAAAATACAAAAAAAACATTAGTACAGTTTTGTTAAAGTGAGAATTGAAAATAAAAGCTAAAAGGATTTAAAGCAGAGTTTCCATTCTGAATGGCGATCTTTCAACAGGGCGATTCTGAAAGCTAAGTGTGCCAAGCTGTAAGGGGGTTTTTAATAGATTCGATGATCGTAGCAAACTATGGGTGTTGCCTAATAATTTGAACATTATTTCAACATGAAAATTTACGTAATGATAGTTCAAGTTTGTTATTATTACTTGCCAGGGCTTTGTCTTCTTGATTGGATAGTTTAGTGATGTAATCCGTATTACATAATACACGAGTTCGGCATTACTCATCCTCTAATTTATGATACACGTGCTGAATCTACGCACTTACAAGATTGTTTATGCATATTGTATAATTACCATTTATCGCCGTTGGGCGGGTATTTCA
The DNA here is from genome assembly GCA_022606495.2 of Halesus radiatus. NCBI lineage: Eukaryota > Metazoa > Arthropoda > Insecta > Trichoptera > Limnephilidae > Halesus > Halesus radiatus. Next base: position 75,770 of record JAHDVE020002783.1, read on the forward strand.
GTTGCTTTTTAACTTGGTTTCCAAGCTTAAGAGAAACGGCAGCGCGTCCTGGTTCATACAAAACTTGATTTTGGATTTGAAGCCAAAATACTCACCTAAACCTAATGATTTTTTTTTCATCAAAAAGTATAGTAAATATCTAGTACGGATTAGAAATTATTTATTTATTTTTGTTTCACAATATGAAATAAAGGCCATTAAAGGGATTGATTTTTCGCGATTTTAGGGGCACCTTTAACAATTATTTGGGGACTAACGGTGATCTAAAAAAAAGTTTTACCACCATATCCTTTGAAAATATAATGAAATAATATATATATTTTTTTAAATATTAAAATAAGCATGTGGTGGACTTTAAATTATATTAAAAACGACCAAATTACGAATGTAGCAACTAGTGCCATCTGTTGGTACCTCTATTGATTAATACAAAGCTGACGAAATAATTATCATATTATTTTTCATTTATTTTGTGCTCGAAAAAATATAGAAATTTCATGTATCCAGTAATTTGATTGTAATATGCATAAATGTAGCGGGTTATTTTGATGTTTGATGTAGCAGGCAATCCCAACAAACATCAGCTGAAGACATTATTTTTAAGAAGGTAAGTTTTTTTTAATATCAATTGATTCGCGTTTTTTCCTGCTGCCTACCATGATTGAAAACTCTGTTCACGTTACTGCCCGTACCTGATAGCAACTTGACGAACGTAAATATTTCTTCACGCCGAGCTTAAAAAGCAACTGAAATACCGGCCCTTAGTGGTTGCAAATGAGATGAACTCTGGTTAACGATATACTAAATCCTGTCAAACATTTCAAACTAAATGACGGAACAATAAGATCCTTGGTTTTAGCACAGAAGTTGCAGATTCAAACACCAGCAATGTAACATTATTCATTTTCAATCATTGAAAATAATATTAGCAAATCTCAAATGAAATGTGAAACTAAAAATAAAAATATAGCGTTCGCATCTGGTACTGGAACCTAGGACCTCCCGGTCTCTCCGGGACCAGCGCTCTAACCAATTGAGCTAATTCCACCTTATTGCTTTCCGTCACTTGTATCGATATCATACCTCAATTTAAAAACTGTTAATATCATTTTCAATTAATTCCCATATACTTTTGGCTGCTATCTTTCCAAATTGACTGCAAGATTCTACCCGAATTTGTTTACAATCTAGACAGTGTATCGGATATTCCTATCCGATTTTCATTTATATGGGACATGTTAACTTTTTCTACAAGTCTAGGATTAAAAATGAGAAAATGGCTACGACTCTTCATGATCATAATACCAGAACAAAGCAACTAGACAAGATAAATATACCTAAATGTAATACTACTTTTGGACAGAGAAGCTCTGAATTTTTAGCTGTAAAATTATTTAACAAACTCCCACTTAATATCAAAAAAGTAATTCAATCAATAATTGCATTAAGTCCATCAAAACTTGGCTTAAGGAAATACCAAAACAAGCACTGATTACTCTTCTCAAAAAAATGTCATAGAAATTACTGGAAAGACCCTACCCTAACCTTGAAGTTGAAATATAGAAGTCGCTGAAACCTCTTTATGCAACACCCGGTCCGCCTCGGCACAGGATCTCCTAGTGAGGAGGACTATGAAAAAAATTCTATAATATTCATGTATTTTTGATATTTATACCTTACCTTAAAATGTCAATGTCAATGACAATATTTGAAAATCTCCTACTACCATCACAGTAAGCGGAAGATATTGCATGTGTCGTAATGGAGGACTTAGGCAGCCAAGGAATTGAACTCACGACGCCTGGGTGAGACCCAAACGCGATGCCAATTCAGCCACTGACCGGTCGAATATGGAAACTAATAAAAAAAATGATTTAACATTATTCTTTTAAATTACGTGTAATTATAATAATTTGGCTCCTCATTTTTATGTCGCCCTCGCGTGAGACCACAATTAAGGGTGTATATCATGACCTCTGAGTAAACTGCTGATTAGCGCCACTAGTCGAGTAGCGTAGGTATATTATCTGTTTCACCACCGCTGAGTAATGCTACCCGTCGAATAACTGCCCGTTTTCAGCATATTAATACTTTGATTAAAGTTACCTAATGAATAGTTACTCGACAGTTTACTCAGAAGTGGTGAAATATCCTTAAGTATTAAAACTTTTTTAAATCACTTTAGCTCTATATAGTAATTAGATCTGAATAGCCAGAAACTTCCCAACTTTCCTCTTATCATTCTTCTCTCCATCTTTCATTTCCTGCCGCTTCACATAAGAATATGTCTTTTTAAAGATGAGAAAGGAAATTACTAAGAAAAAATTGTTCCATTATTTTTCTTCGGGAGAGATAGAACGTTTTTTCATGTCTCATTATTGATAGAGATGGGCGAGCAAATAGTGAATCATTCCTCTAATAAAACTTCCGCCATGATTGTAAGAGGCCATTTCCCAGAAAAATCCAAGGCAATCCATCTCGAGTTGCGCAAAAATCTTAATGTTCCCGGCTAATCATTGCTGTAATTAGTTTCCTTCTCTAAACGGTTCGTAAATAATGTACTAGGCACTTGAAACCTTAGATTAAAGAGCTGTAGAATGCAGAAAATCATGAGGGAAAGATTTTTATACTCTGGTTCCTTCTCCTATCGTAGGAAGACTACCGTAAAACAGGACAATCTGCAGATTGCAGCCCGCGGCAATCACTCAACTACAAATTACAGTAAAATATTTTTTTCTACCTTTGTACAGTCATTTTATTGTTTTAAATGATAACACCAAGATGGCTTAAAGAATTATTGTAAGTTTTGTCGGTACTTTAAGTTTGTTACGTGTGTTTTTTTTAAATTTTATTTGAGACCATAATGCCCACCCGCTGAATGATCTATTTTTTTTTTTAAATTAAAGGTTTAATAAATATCTAGCACGGATGAGAAGTATTTTTTTTTTTGTTTTAAATTATGAAGATGCCATGAAAAAAAAAATCAATTTTCATAATTTTTGTGGCAACTTAGAAAATTATTTGCGGGTTTATTGTAATTAAAAAAATATATATATATTAATATATCATATTTGCCATGTAAATATGATTACGTAAATAAAAATACAAAAAAAATATATTTAAAAAAAAAAACGTTTTTCTGGTCGATATTTTAAATCATGTTCGTCAAATTTGTGTTCCAGAGTAAATTGGTTGTTTTTAATTTAATTTAATGTTCACCATAACGCTTATTTTTATTTTATATTATATTATACCTGTATTTTCATAGCAGATGGGGTAAAAAATTTTTTTTAATCGCCGTTAGCCCCCAAATAATTGTTAAAGGTGCCTCTAAAATCGCGAAAAATCATTTGCTTTAGTGACCTATATTTCATAATGTAAAATAAAAATAAACAAATTACTTCTAATCCGTACTAGATATTTACTATACTTTTTGATGAAAAAATATCATTAGGTTTAGGTGAGTATTTTGACCACAAATCCAAAATTAATTTTTTTTATGAAACAGGCCGCGCAGCCGTTCCTCTTAAGAAGTTCTCCTTTTTACCGCCATTTTAGTGAAACAACCAAATTTATATATAAGATTATAATATTGTATTATGTAATGTAGTTCTTTCCTCATCTATAACATAATAGAGAAAGGCAGGGATCTTGTTATATTAAGTTGACGACATATTGTTGTACTGACATTGCTTCTCGGCACATTTCCGAGCTTGTCTTTCTCTCTTATTTAATTACTTCCAAGACACGACAAATGCGAGGAATGGGAGACGTGTTCCATTAAAATGTGTTTATCTTTTCTCGGAAAACATAATTTACAATAAAGCCTTTGCTTCGCTAGAATGAAAGTAATACCCCCTTATATCAAACTTTCATCATATTAATAGTTTTCTTTACTTGTCAACATTTAACTATTTGCTAATGACAAATAATAAGAAGATCGCAAACAGCAAATAGACTTTTATAAAAAGTCAATAGATATCTGGAATAAATAAAAAATCGGATATTAATCCGAGACACTGTCTAGTTTGCAATTGTGTTCCTTTTGAACTTTGTAATCCTTATAAAGATAGCTGCTAAATAGAGAATAATGTTGAAAAATATATGGGATAAAAAATAGAGAATAATATTGACAAATCTTGAATTTGAGATATAATATCGATGAAGATGACATAAATTGAACTAGTCTCATTAGCTAAGTTGGTTAAGCGGTTGCCCCAGATTGGCAGAGGTCCTGAGTTCGAGTCCCGGATGCGACTGAAATCTTTTCATTTTGTGTCGTTTTTTTGCGTTTTCATGTTTCATTTAGGTTATGTTAATATTATTTTCTACGATGATTAAATAATAACTAATTACTAATATAGAATTATCATATATATAGGTTCAGAAAACAATAGAGTGAGACAGGATATATTACAAAAAAAATCTAGAAAAATTAATAAACTATCAGAGGGAGCCGACAATTGAAAAGCATTATGTGCAAGAGGGAGACAACATTGGATGAAACGTTTCACTGTAAACAAACATTGCCTTTAATAATTTTTTAAAACTTGATAAAAGTACTACACTCTCTATCCTAAATAGACAAATATACATGATCTAACTGACGTGTTAACTAACTCGGAGTTATTAATGGTTTGGAGTAAAGTTTTAAGATTGTGAATTCTAATAATCTGGGTGGAATTTTAAGGTGGAAATAATATAATCGTTAAGAAATAATATTATTATACCCCCACCCCTACCTCTACTCCTACCCCTACCCCCACCCCTATCCCTATCCCTACCACTACGGATCCCCTACAGCTACCCTTACCCCTACCCCTTTCACCACATCATTAATTAAATATCCGTATCAGTCTTTACATCTCTCGTATGGTAAACATACTTCCAAAACACACAAACTCATCCACTTGCTCCAAGTATTCATAAGTTGTCGACAAATGTTTGTTACACAAACATATTGTTTTGAATCGTAGAACAAAACAAAATGGTATCGGGGTGTTCGATCTTGTAGCACCGTCCCATCCATCTTGTAGCATCCCAGTATGTTTCGTTTTTTAACATCAATTTTAACCTTTTGGTCCCTCCGGTGACCTCGGAGGTAAAATTGAAATATACCACATTGTTCCTGTTAAAAAACTACATTTTACTGTCTTAAATTCATATAACATACCTGTATGTACTCAAAATTTATTTATTAGTTGTAATCTTTGTATCAGAAAATCCGTGTGTTGAAGCACTAAAATCTCCCAAACGGGGAGTATGGCATCATGAAATTTGCACCGTATTTTTTGTCTATCGTGCAATGAAAAATCTGGAACCAACAATATGGTGCATTTTATAATATTTGAAAACATATATGTATATATATATTACAAAACTATTCATGGAAATGCCGTTGTAGGCTGACAAAAAATCGTATCGTTTTGTTGTTAGTTCTGTACAGGAAAATCTGTAAATTTCATGACGCCAGAGCTCACCGTTCGAGAGTTTATGATACTTCATGCATTGCTGTAACTTTTATTCTTTTAATCTCTATGTATAAAAATTAATGATTGTTGATCTGTCTGTCTGTTCTCGATTTTCTCAAAAATTACTGTACCGGTTTCGCTGTAAATAGCACAGTTTGTTATTTTTAGTACTGGGAAGGTTTAGAGAGTAGTTTGAATGAAATTAAATATGTAAAACTGTTACTATAACGTTTTAAAATTAGCATTAAAAACATTGAACCCGCCATGTTTTATTTCGGTTAACCCATAGATATACCACTCTAGTTAGCCACAGATTACATATTCGAAAGAAGAAGGTTTATTTGGTAGAATATTTTTAAAATTGAAAGCACAAGTAGGTACCTACTTAAGAACTTTTATTTAAATATGTTTTGAAAAATAAATTTTTGGAATGAAATAAAATTTTCAAATGTTTTTGTTTTTATTATTTTTATAAACAATAATTATTAATCTAAAACACTCATCCAAATTGAAAAAACCTTCCGAGCAAAGATAAATGTCGCCGGCAGGACAAGGTTTTTTCAATTTGGATGAGTGTTTTAGATTAATAATTATTGTTTATAAAAATAATAATTGTTACCCTTTGCGCTATGCACAAAAATCTTGTCTTAAGTTTTTAAGAACTTTAGTTTATCAATTAATGTTTTTGTTTTTGTTTATTTGTTTATACATAGTAGATCGCTGTCAAATCGATTATGGCACCCAAATGACAAGCAAGAATTAACAACTTCATTCCTTTAGTTTTATACCAAAAAAAAAACGAGCATGGCCGGGTACACATCAACTAGTAATACATAACAATTTATTCATACATTTCTACGCCGGTTATTGTACAAAATAATATAGAATATACTCGCAAAAACAATTCCGCCAAAGTTAAAAGTTATTTATGTTCTACCTTTTCAACACTTTCAGACTGGTTAGATAGCGCAATATGATTTAAAATGCTATATGAATTATGTAGAATATAAGTTGCTTATAATCTCCCCCCCGTTTTATTACCATCAGCAACGAGAACACACTGAAGTTTTTACATAATTCATACGTACGTAATCTTGCATAATTCTTGGTGTTCCCTCGCTCAGAATTCTATCCCCAAGAGATCATATTACATGCAAATTAGTATGAAGATCCCTCTTAGAAGGATCATCATTGTATCTTCCCCACTAATGGACTATCCCTTTAAAAGAATACATATTTTTGTAAGTGTAAATATGTACTCGTACTTTAAGTGTGTTTTGGGTATTGTTTTAGACCCTTTATTGTAATATATATTGGGGGGGGGGTACAAAATGACAACACGTCTGCAAGAGCGAACTTCTAGTTAATCTAGCTATAGTTCTTTCAATCGATCATTTTTCAATCGACTACCGGAAGAGATCGAAAGCATTAATGATAAAATCCAAATATTTAACTCTGTTAAGAAATTTTTTTTAAAATTTAAAAATGTTATTATTAAGTTCTGCAAGTATTTTTAGTTGTTATTATTGTGACAGCTGTTTCGGCGTTTAAGGCCATTTTCAAACTGTGGTTAATCCACACTGCGACGACTTATTTATATGATTTAATTTACCCCCACTCCTTTAAAAAATTTGGATGGATGGGTATTGATTTATTATCGGTAAACCGATTTAGTTAGAAAGCAATTAAAATTCTGAATTCTGTGAGGTTTTCACATTTATAATGTGTTTTTACTCGTATTTAACTGACAATGTTTTCACAGTTTGAAAATGGCCTTAAACGCCGAAACAGCTGTCACAATAATAACAACTAAATATACTTGCAGAACTTAATAATATTATTAAATTTGATTTACATTAAATTTAAAAAAAAAATTAAATGGAGTTCTACGAATTAAACACAAAAACAATTAATACTGTTAAGAAATATTTTAAAGACAAACTTAAGAGGAACGGCTGCGCGGTCTGTTTAATACAAAAATTAATTTTGGATTTGAGGTCAAAATACTCACCTAAAACTAATGATGTTTTTTTTCATCAAAAAGTATAATAAATATCTAGTACGGATTAGAAGAAATTTATTTATTTTTGTTTTGCATTATGAAATATAGGCAATTAAAGAAATTGATTTTTCGCGAATTTATAGGCACCTTTAAAATTATTTGGAGGCTAACGGATATTTAAAAAAAAAGTTTAACCCCGTCTACTTTGAAAATATAATGAAATATAAAAAATATATATATTAAAATAAGCGTTATGGTGGACATTAAATTAAATTAAAACCGACCATTTTACTTTGGAACATAAATTTGCCGTGCATAATTTAAAATATCCACCCGAGAAAAACCTTTATTCAATGTTTTGTTTTTTATATTTTTATTTAAGTAATCATATTAACATAGCAAATATGATAATTTAAAAAAAAAAATACGGTATACCTGCAAGTAATTTTCTAGGTTGCCTCTAAAATTATGAAAATTGTTTTTTTTTTCATGGCCTATATATACTTCATAATTTAAAACAAAAATAAATAAAATGCTTCTCATACATACCTTTAATTAAAAAAATACATATATATATCATTCAGTTTAGATGGGTATTTTGGCCTCAAATCCAAAATTAAGTTATGTGTGAAACAGGCAGCGCAGCCGTTCCTCTTAAAAGTCCCAAACCCTACAAATTTAACTTTGGTAAAAGCTTTTTTTCATAAGATGGTATTCAAAGATACCCACTAAAATGTCATTTAAATAATATGTACAACTAAAGCTTTTAAAAATATATTATGCGATGTCGACCTTCGAATAGATAGTGATATTTCATCTTAAAGTTTTGTTGAGGAATAGCTGTAACTACCCTCAAATTGACAGTTTCAAACATGTAAAAGTTATTGTTGTCACATAAATTATGCAATAACTTCCATTAAACGCCTATTTTTATAACAACGTTTTAATCTCGTGTTATAAAGATCAGACCTTTTAATGTCTTCAGCTGTGGAATAGAATAAAATGCCTCACTCTTGGGACATGGTCCAAATTCTCCCACTCTTCTACAAGTTCCGTCACCTCCAGGGTAGAATGACAGAGGCGCTAACACAGCGCTGAGTGTTCACACAAAAGGTCGTCGGCACCGCGACATTCCCCCACCGCGCTAAACGAACGCCATGATAAGTTTCCGCTTTTCGCATAATGACGCATCTTACAACGTTACTGTAACGTTTTGCACGACAAACTACGAGTACAAATTATAAAACCTGTTGGTGTGATATCTTTAGCATCGAAAATCTCAAACGGAGAGCTTTGTCGTCATGAAATCTACACATCTTTTTCAGTTCAGATTTTGTCTATCATCGCAACCACTTTCAGCCGCGTAACTGTCTTTTTTTTCATACTTTTAAGTTATATTTCACCACCTATTGGATTATCTATTTATATTTAATATATAAATCTCTTTGATTTTTTCTATAAAAGGTAGTCTTTCAGTGTCTGTACCGCAGTTTTACAATAACTTAGGAAGGTGAACCAGTTGCCATGTCTAGTAATGAATATACGTAGCAGAATAAAGCTCATTAAAGAAGATAATATTAACACATACCAAATGAACCTCGAAACCGAAAAAACAACAGAAAATAAAAAGATTTTAGTCGCATCTTTCAGGACCTCTACCTATCCGGGGTAACCGCTTAACCAACTAAGCTAATGAGACCAGTTCAATTTACGCCATCTACACCGATATCATACTTCAAGTTCAAGACTTGTTAATATTATCCTCCATTTTTAAATCCCATATTATTGGCTGCTATCCTTATGAGTCTTGAACTTTAAGTATGGTCCTGGGTTCGAGTCCCAGATGCGACTGAAATATTTTTATTTTCTGTTGTTTTTTCGGTTTCGTGGTTCATTTGGGATGTGTTAATATTATCTTCTTCAATGATTAAATATTACAATGAGGTTTACAAACTTCAATAAGTTATAAAAAATAAATAGAATAAAGTTCGATTGACATCGTAAAGTGGCAGGCATTGCAATATTTGTTCCTTATATTATCTATGAACATATTGACGCACGTCGTAATGTGAATACTCCCTTATGTGCCGTGCCTGCCACTGAACGTGCAGGCACTGCACGGTGCCGGTAGATGTGAATAGACCTTTTTACGAAGTAGCACAAGATTTTTTAAACTAATTTCTTCCTCAATAATTGCAAAATCGCTTTGTGGTGTCTTTTTTAATGAAATGAATGAGAAATGTTTTGTTTAAACCACTATTTAATATATAAATATATTAAATTAATAACTGTCACAATCAATTATTTCTTAAATGTCTTTCCGTGATATTTGACTTGAACACAGTACTCACACAGATGCATAACTTGAATACAGCGTGTTTCGTTTTAAACGTTTTTTTAACAATTATTCATTATTTCAAACTTCAGAGCTCAAAGTCAAAGCGTGCTTAGAGTCGTTTAGATAAAACTTATTTTAGCATGTGAAATATTGTTTTATTTCATTGTTATTAAAATACCGATTTTTCTTGAAATACAGTTTATTTAACTAAATATGTCATCAATCAATCATCTTCAGGACTGAATTCAAATAGATATTAATAAAAAAATTACCCTCTAACTCGCAGTATTACTCGATTGGGGACATTCTTTAGCAGGTTATGTAATATTATGGACGATAAATACTCTTTCTACAATACAAATTATCTTAAAATATTCATTAAAAAGTTACCGAATACTTAAAAATACTTAATTTTTATATTTAAAATAAAAATCATGTTCATCGAAAAAATTTCTATGTTGATAAATACGAGTATGTATATGTACACAATATTATTTTACGATTATTATATAAACTTGCTGTCCCTTTTCCGCTAGTGACAATAAATAGGCATTAACAAGAGACAAAGGGCTGGTGATCGCCGGTGGAAGCGTATACCGATGCACAAATACATTCAATGCTAAGCATGTGTTGTTTTTTTCAAATCTCAACAAGTTATCTATACCATAGTATTCACTTTTGTTCTAAAATTGTATTGATAAGTTAATATTATAACAGCTTTCTCTAATTTCACTTGTTGATTGAATTTGACCTTTAATAAATGTTATCAGTCATCAATTTACTAATGTGAATAACAAGTTAAGAATGCAACAACTTTCTTGTCCTATCTAGTGTCACTTAATGTAGTGTCACGGCAATTAGCAGCACTTATTTGGCCACGTAATATCAACACATAATGGGCTTGATTTGATTCAATAATTGTTATTATTTAAGAAAGCACTTTATGTGGGGAAAACAGCTTTCAACTTTAAATACCTCACAGAATAGAGAATTTTTAATTATCACAATTATTTTCAAAGCATATCGGTTTTACCGGTAATAAATCATTTTAAACACTGTCCAAATAAAAATAGGGTGGTAGTAAATAAAATCATATAAGTAAGTCGTCGCAATGTGGCATTGGCTTTGAACGGCGAAACAGCTGTAACAATAATTAAAAATATTACTTAAAAAAATACTAGCCGAACTTAATAATAACATTATTAAATTTGATTTACTTGAAGTTTTATTTTTTTTTTAAGAATTTTATTCATTTTTACTAGATATTATGTAGTTTAATTTTTTTTATTATTTAATTCGGTTTTATGCGTTTCTGTACTGGGTAAATTGTTTTCAGTGTGGACACCTTTGTTTGTATAGTGTCGCTCAATCTTATTGAGGATTCTCCACGCAACCTTCTTCCCTTCATTCCACCGACCACCACAAGTTATTCCAGGCTGCTGGGGTCACTGTCGGTGATTTGGCACTTTCCCAACCTTGCTAAGCAACATTCCAAGATCTTCCCTTACTGCCCAGCAAAGAAATATTACAATGCATTTTCTTTATACCCAACAAAGAAACGTTTCGTTGCTACCTATCACAGAAATATTTCACGATTTGCTACCTGCCTAAGAGATTTTCCGTTATGTCAAGTTCCTTCGTGATGAATGTGTTATTGTCACTAAAGTGAACTTATTTATATCATAATTTCTTCAAATGATTGTTCTTCACTTTGTGCCATCATTATTAATAAATTAATTTAATAATATACTTTGTATTCACCACTTTATTGATATAAAGATATCTACATGTTTCGAAAGCGGTGCTTTCTTCAACAGGAGTAATACTATTATTATTATTAGTAGTAGTATTACTCCTGATTAAGAAAGCATCGCTTTCGAAACATGTAGATATATTTATATTAATAAATTGATGAATACAAAGAATATTATTTCATTTATTTATTTATATCATCCGATAAAATACCCAATGTCCCATTTCATTCACACGACACAACAGTGGACACGATGGACCGAAAAAATGTAAGCTATTGGTGATGAAAAAAGTCATTAAAAGATGAAAACTCATCCCCATGGGCGTGCAGAATTCTGTTTCCATTTACATAGCAATGTATAATTTCCCTAATAAATGTCAATACCATGAAGTATTAGTACAGATCGTATAAAGATTTAGCATGCGTATACAATTATGTATTTATAATTTTCATTTACGTGAATTATTTCTCCAAATTTTTACATCGTACTATTAGAAATCAAAGAGCTGACCTATCTTCAAATCAGGTTATGAGCGCTTTTTTTTACTTCTGCCTTATGAAATCGGTCACTTATTTGTCAAAATACAACGTTGGTATCAAATACTCTTAATCAATAATACCTACAGCTCCTGACGTTTGGTGGTACGAATTGGTTTTTTTTCAGACATTTTAATAGATTATCTGTGAAACATATTCTTAATTACTTTTAGAAATCGAAAATTCGAAAAAAAAACTATTATTAGGTAACCTTCATTACTCTTTTTTTGTTCGTGTATATATATATTAAAATAGGATTGTATTAACATCTAAAGCCTTGCTGCTCGCGCACTGTCTAAACTATATATTAAAGAGAATAAAATATGTATTACAATAACAATACAGTGTGGAAACCTATATCCCGGGCCGCCAGAGGCGATAGTGTAGCATGTTGCCAGTATTTTAACGTCTATGATATTTGATTACACGCGTAGCTTTGTACGATTTTCGATTACTATAATTTATTAAGAATATATTTTACAAAAAATCTATTAAAATGTACGGAAAACCCCAATTTCGCCAACACGCGCCGCTAGGGGCGCTGGTTTAGCGTGTTGCCATCCCAATGTATGGCAAATGTAAGAAACTATGCGTATTATTATATGTCTACGTTATTTGTTGCTATCTAAATCATAATATTTTGCAAAATTTTGTCTCTTCGGAATTAAAAAAAACGCACTTTTCAAATAGAGAATAACAATTTTGTTTTCCGGTAAAATGTCTTATATTTTAATTTTTTATGTTATTTATTTATCTATACAATCTCAATTATTGATAGGTACCTACATCCGTTTCAATTTTGAAAATGTCACACTGATACGTATGTGCGAGAAATAATACCGTTCATTATCTAAATCAATCATCACACATAATATTTTCAACGACATAAAAACATGTTTTCTTATTAGAATTTTTTTCTTACTTCCAACATCAGCCACCGTACGCCACTGGGAAAGTCATATGCTTCCATGGATCAATTTTGTCACTTTAATTGCAGCACTCTGAACGACGAATTGAACGAATAAAAATAGCGAGCGAAATCGATAGCCGTCGGGAACACGTAGTAAAAACGGCAATAATAATTACTTTCCGGAATCGTTTTTTTAAACGGCATTCATTCAATTTTCCCAGTTTGCCTTTGTAGTCGAAACATCCACCTAACATCGAGATTGGGATGAAATAACCGTTGAGGGTTGGTACATTAATGTAACCTCGGAGGAAGTGAATATTTTTACATTATCGAAAAAAGCAATCACTTGGCTTGACACTGTACTTTAATGAAAAAAGCTCTTTGTATAAAACCACTTTATTGAAGTTAAATAAAGTGGTTTTAAACATTCGAATTTGAATATGGTGGTTTTAAACAATTGAATTTGAATAAAGTGGTTTTGAACAATTGAATAAAGTGGTTATAAAAAAAGAACTCTTTTTAATTTGAGTAAAATTTTTACCCAACTGTTACAAATTTAGGAAATATCCACAGAGCAAATAATACATAGAGATGCCTTATCACTCAGGGGGAAGAAATCAAATTAGAGGTGCGGGGGCTAGCTAGGTGTGCCCCCAATTTAAGTAAAACAGCAATTAAGCAAAGTGGTTCAGCTTGTTTACGAAACCGAATATTATTTTGGAGAATTTAGTTTGACCCTTTTTATATATTTTTTTGTAATTTGCTTACCGAAGTCAAAATTACGGCAAAACAAACGTGGACGGCAATGAGTCAAAGCTGATGCCAAAATGGGTGTCACGTGACATTTACCTCCAGCCGTCTAAGTCGTACTTAGGGCAAGTCAATTAATTCTGACGTCAGTGAGGAATATCACTTTATCGGGGTATTTACACCGGAAGAGAAAAAGAGGCAAAAAAGATATCTTTTTTAAAGTAAATAATGCACAAGAGTTCCATCTGCTCCCAACTGTCCGGAGTCGGTAAGACTATGACATCCCCAATCGGGGTATGTTGTATGGGAACGAGGAATATTGGGAAGTACCTGGATATTTAGATCTTGTCACTAAACGCGACTATTGCCATTCCAAGCAACGTTTCGATTCTGAATGGTGGTCTTTCACCAGGGCGATTCTGAGAGTACCTACCACTGTGGATTTCGTGGATCATTAGAAATTTTCTAAAGTGGTTACTGTGCCCTCTACGTTTATTTGATCCAAGCGTCAATCTAGTTATCATGATCATAACGGTATTACTGAGATAGGAAACTTTGAGTTTGTAAAAAATGATTGTCTAGTTCTGTTACATTTTCGAACACACGTTTGTTCGTGAATGTACCAATTTCATGGCATATTTGAACACGCTTTGTCACGGCAGATTTACTGTTATTTCAATCGATACTATTGTTTCCGTAGTAAAAACTAATGTAAATAATTGTGCACCTGTCTCCTTTCATTTCTGATGTATATATATTTCACTATTTAAAAAAAAAAATTATAAAACATTACATTAACAGTGGAACAAGCTTAACTAAGAGTGGTCGAGGGGTAAGGCTCTCGATTACGAATCTGAAGGTCACGGGTTCAAATCCCGGCGTGCGCAAGTAAATTTTATTTAATTAATTTGTGCTGTTCCACAATTAATTCATTTAAAATAGTATATAGTATATTTGGGCACGTTCCAGAGTGGAAGATACTCTCAGTGTCTCCCTGGTGAAAGACCACCATTCAGAATTGAACCGTTGCTTGAAATGGCTTTTAGCCATATTTGGTGACCAGATGTGAATAGCCAGGTATTTCCCCACCTCCCTCCTCCCCTTCTCGTTCTCCTCCTAAATACCTTCAGCCACACAACATTCCCCAATTGGGGATGCCATAGTCTCACTGGCGACAGACGGTTGGGGGAAGTTGGGACTCTTGTGGGGTATTCATATAAAAAAATCTTAAATCGTATTTGAAGAAGAATTAATTCGTCAATATCTCGAGAATGTTCTAGTAATTGAGCTATTTGACCAAATGGTATATAAATATTAATAAATAAAACAAGCAATTGTTTTAAACCACTAATTTATTTAATTTTTTTATTAATTATTTTTATTGAGATTTAAAAAACCTCATTTTAATATTTAATCATTGTAGAAAATAATATTAACATAACCTAAATAAAACATGAGAACGGAAAAAATCGACAGAAAATAAAAAAGATTTCAGTCGCACCTGGGACTCGAACCCAGGACCTCTACCTATCCGAGGCAACCGCTTAACCAACTTAGCTAATGAGACCAGTTCGATTTATGTCATCTTCATCGATATCATATCTCAAATTCAAGATTTGTCAATATTATTCTCCATTTTTATTATTTTTTCTCGTTTTTTTCCGTTTTCATGTTTCATTTAGGTTATGTTAATATTATTTTCTACAATGATTAAATACGACTTTATTTTTCCGTCAAAGGACGTTCTGTCACTTTCTTTTTTAGGTGTTGTCCCAATCTGTTACATGTAAGGATATCTCTATCTCACTGTTCCATTGTTTCGTTTTATATTTTGTCTCCATCCTTTTGTATATCTCAATTATATATATGCTTTCTCTATGTATTTTTGTTCAGTTTTAAATTTTACCCCGATGATGCTTGGGATAAGCGAAATTGGTTGGTGTTGATTAAAAAATAAATTAGTGGTTTAAAAAAAGTGTTTGTTTTATTTAACAAAAAAGTCAAATCACAAATTAATTGCTTTCTACTAAAATATGTAAATATTACCTTAATTTTTTAGATAATATTTATTATTTATACCGAGATTATCATTTTAATTATCAGTATTTTTCTCCCAATGTTATTATTATTATTTTTATTACAGTGCAGCAAACGCAGCCAAAAATAGACAATTTCCCAAATCCAAGTCATTGTACTCGTCTATGGTTTAAATGTCAACGTTATAAATAACATCAACTGCATAATTCATTCTTCCTTCCTCACAGAATTCTCAGTAAACAACAGCCTCTATTAACTTAGTGTAGAGAGATACAGGATACATGAATGTATTAATATCAACAATATATAAAAGTGTTAACTACAATAATGTTTTTATTTAACGAGTTAACAATCTCATAATCCATCCATAAAGTCCAAGTTTTACAACCTTGGGCCAGATCGAGGACTTCCTGAAAATCACACCCAAGGTGTTTATATTAACATACGTGACGTAAATCAATGATCTATGAATCATTCATTCTAAACTAAAATTATTGTCAAAAAAAAAATTCTTCATTTTCTAATATGTGATAATACCCATCCCACCATTTAAAGAATTCTCTACTTTAATACGTATTTTATTTTTTCCTGATCCACCTTTCAACGCCACTCCTAAAGCTACGTGAATAAAAAACGCTCTCGGGATCGTCTTGACGTTTACGTGTTTGGCGCGCTTTTCTTTGGTCGGCCAACAGTTGGAGCTTCCCCGTCACGTACGTCCGATTGCTTCCGGTTCCGACACCCTTCTACTCGCCTTTGCCGCCCAACCAACCCGTTTCCGGTGAGCGCGCCACCCTCGGATAGTAGAGCTGTGGAGGATATTGCAAAATTATGAAAGATTATGAAAGCTAGCTGTCCACAATGGAGTGCTGATACCAACGCTGATGTATGGCAGTGAGGCATGGAACTAGTAGAAGATGGATGAAAGTAGACTGAATGCTGTAGAAATGAGATCTCTGAGACGAATGTGTGGTAAAACCATGTATGATCGTGTGTAAAATGTTGATATTCGTAAAGAATGCAAGGCTGATGTAAGCGTAATGAGCAAGATTAAGAAAGGGACACTTAGGTGGTTCGGGCATGTAGAGCGAATGAACGAAGAAAGGAGTGTAAGGAGAATATGTGACGCGAATGTGCCCGAGGAAGACATGGCACGATCAAGTGAATCAAATACTTGAGTCGGGCCATGTCAGAAGTCGGAATAACACAAGAGAATGTGTGAGACGTTGTCTGAAAGTGAATGAAGCAAGAAGTGTATGCCAAGATCGAGTTGTTTGGCGGTCCGTCCTTTCTGCCTACCCCTGCGGGGAAACGGCGTGATGGTTAGTTGGTTATGAAAATTTCGAAACTGTTTACCACAAATTATAGACCCGATCAATATCAGACACCTAAATCATACTACATTGCATTACAATAATTTTAAAGAGATTCTTGCTCGTGTAGTGATGTATTGTATCTTGGAACTTGTGCAGGGTAAAGGGGGACTGCGGGCGAGTATTCCAAACAAATCTCTTTAAAATGATTTACCTGTAAGTATCGGATCATTTAAAATAAATCCACCTCTTTTTTATGCCAAATTACATATCCGTCAGTATTCATTTTATTATTATTGTTATTTTTATTTATTTTGTCGCATTTAAATTTGAGATTCTTCTTCTTCTATCTATTATATAAAGAAAAATATCCCGGGCGGGCGGTCTGTGTTTGTTTTGTACACAAATCTACAGTTATATTCCGAGGTTGATGAAATATTGCACACTTGACCTTCGAAAAAAGAGGAAGGTCCCTGTTTACATAAAATTTCTTAAACTACCCCATCCCCCTTTCCTAGCTTTTAAAGCAGATTGTTTATCTCTTAATGAAATTTTGCCCACTTGACGTTCAAAATAAGAGGAAAATTACTGAGTAGGGGTATAGGTTTAATACATAATCAAAATTTTACTCCAAACCATACATGACAGAGTGGAAGATACTCTCAGTATCGCCCTGGTGAAAGACCACCATTCAGAATTGAAACGTTGCTTGAAATGGCTTTTAGCTGTGTTTGGTGACCAGATCTGAATAGCCAGGTATTCCCAACCTTCCTCTTCCCCTTCTCCTTCCCCTCCCAATACCTTCAGCCTCACAACATTCCCTAATTGGGAATGCCATAGTCTCACTGGCTCCAGACGGTTGGGAGCAGTTGGGACTCTTGTGAGGTATTCATATAAAAAAAATATTAAAAAAATGACCTCGGGCGACTCCGGGTACTTCAGCTAGTTCGTAATAGAATTGATAGAAGTAATTAAATTCACAAGTGACACATACTCTTAGAATTATCCTGGTGGAAGACCTCATTTGTTACTTGTGTGTGTTTTCCTGTTCTATGTATTAGTGTATAACAGACTTTTTGAGATAATTTAAAAACAAATAAATAAAGAGACAAATTTTTTAGGTTTAAAGATATAATATTTTTACCCATTCGTCAATTCAACACACCATCTACAAGATATTCGATCAGTCGCGTGCTTATACTGATTCAGATACGTATTTGTTATGCGAGTGCTTTTCTCTTATTCTGTTGGCTCGAGTTGGGAGTTTTATACGCCTGTTAGCCAAGTTCGGCTGCACCGAACAGACAATCACAACACTTTGGAGCGTTGTGTCAGATTTCAAATGACCTTTTCAAGTATCCCCGTGCAGCCTTCAAGTTTCCTCGTACAAAATTAAAGTTTTCAAATACATTTTTAAGGTTCACGCAAACTCGTTTCAAGTTTAACGATTTGCAATTGGTTTTGAAATAACTCAACAAAATATTATGAAATATACAACAATACACTTATTATTGGGAATAGCGTTTACAAACTTCATTGTAATTTTGAATTACTAAAGTAGATAATATTATTGATTCTCAATGAAATATGAAACAAATAAAGACACAGAAAAATAAAAAATAAAAGTTTTTTTTATTATTTTAAATAAGACAACGATGTTGCACTCGCGTTAGTTATCAATTCACTCATTATGGAACTGTTAATTATTACTACGTGATATTAGGTTTTACAGAGTTTTCAAGGCAAACATGTATAAGAAAATATAAAAAGCAGTAAAATAACCTAAATAAATGTACAGGCTCGAAACACACAGATGCAATAGCAATACACAACAACGTTTTAAACGAAGGCTATCAGAACAGAGTCGGTAGTATCTATAATCATTGGTTTTCCAAATATCATTTAAAAAAATAAGATTTCTGAACATTATTTCGAGATTTCTCCGAAGCCCACACATGTCTCAATTCCTCGGGCAACTTGTTATAGCCGGTGTAAGTAATGTATTCCAGTCGCAACTAGGACTTGAAAATAGATTATATATCGTAGTTAACTAACTAACTAACCATCACGCCGTTTCTCCGCAGGGGTAGGCAAAGAGGACGGACCGCCAAACAACTCGATCTTGGCATACACTTCTCGCTTCATTCACATTCATACAGCGCCTCATACATTCTCTTCTGTTATTCCGACTTCTTACATGGCCCGACTCAAGTATTTGATTCACTCGATCGTGCCATGTCTTCCTCGAGCGTCCCCGGCTTCTTTTTCCATTCACATTCGCGTCATATATTTCCCTTACACTCCTCTCTTCGTTCATTCGCTCCACATGCCCAAACCATCTAAGCGTCCCTTTCTTAATCTTGCTCACTACGCTTCCATCAGCCTTGCATTATTTACGAATCTCAACATCATAATGTTTGTAATTATTAAATTGAATTGGCAGAACATAATTAGGTTTCAATACCTCAATTAGGACTTTTCTCTTTTGAATGGTGGTCTTTCACCAGGGCAATATTGAGGCTATCTGTTCCAAATAAGACAAAAATAGTTGTTTGCTTAACTAACATAGTTTAAATATACCATTATGCAAATATAACGTAATATAGTCATACGAGTTTGTTCCAGCCGCTGAAAGGTCCGTTGTGTCGTATTTTTCTGTTATGCATATCTTCTTCCAATTAGAGGTAAAAGTCACTATGTGTCTTAATGAGTTTTACCTTTAAGGGAACGATATATGTGTCGTTTATGACAAAGAAGGAGAGGTTACAACGGAACTATCAGCGGTATGACATGTTTCATCTCTCTGTGCAATTAAAAACGAATTTTACACCCAAAAGGTACGTTGCTGGTTCACATTTTCCATTAATTTGATATATTTGATGAACTTTTTAATTGATCGTTAATTAAGTTGCGGAGGATTGGCGCGTCGGCGTCGCTTACATCTTTTGACGTTTAATATTAATTTATAATGGGTTTAAAATATTTTACATTATGAAAATTATTATCTCATTTTAAAACTGAATTTCGTCGCCATTCTGCAAAAACTGAATAAGTGCAAAAAAAATTATTTTTATTTAATTGAGCTCTAATTGAGTACTGCATTTCTATTAAAAATGTCTAATTGATATTAGCTGACTAAAGTTGAGTATTTTTATTTTTACATGTGCCACCTATTTTTTAATATTGCTAAAAAAACTTTTTTTTTAAATAAATCAAATAATTTATTTTGCGAGTAATAATTATAAAACTTTTTTTTTTCTAATAATAATTCCTAATAAGATATTTAAAAAAAGCAAAATCTTTAAATCGCTCTCCTATATAATTTATCAGTTATACCGTTTTAGCAGTATGGCGAGGAATTGCAAAATTATGTTTTAACATGATTTCATTTTTCACGCATTACAAACTTCTCGGTATTCATTTCTCAAATTCAGTGTCTGAAAAGTAATTATTTATAATAATAATTCATCCACATTTCTACTACCTACAATTCATAACTATCATAATGCATCATAATACAAAGTACCTATATACTCGTATATCAGGTTACTACGCGCAAATAGCTTATTAAAGGCGTCGCCCCTACCCTTACCCTTTTAGCAACACGGGTGCTTCGCCCTACACTATTGAAATAATTTGCAATCACTTGGATATTGACTTCTGGATTGAACGGACACGCGCAAGCGATCAGTTCAAAACAAAACTCAAGACAAGGCCTCTGAAGATGGACAGTGTGATTTGTTAGAAACGTCAGGAGTTAAAAAGTCCTTCTTACGCGGGTAAACCGAGAAAATTATTCTTCATCTTACACCCGTGAAAATCTCAACCATAACATATATATGCATTCCATATAGGTACATAAGCACTGCCTACCCTACCTTACTCAAATAAAAATATATAAAATTATTACAAGAAATCAATCTACAGTTCCAGCATTGAATCGCGGCGCAGCGCGCACCCCACCGACCCCCCTAATACGTGTCAAAAGAAGGAACTAAATATACAAAATTACCCGCGTGTCATATTCAAATGTTGACTGTATTCTTCGCAAAAATGTACATGTGTGCGCAATGCGCATTCAAGGGAAGACTGGGTTGTGTTAGTGTCGAAAAAGGCCATGCCTTTCGGTACAAAACTCAAATGTAGTAATCAGTGCCATCTGTTGGTACCTCTATTAAATAGCATGCCATTACTAATACCACATTATTTTGGCTTTATTTCATGCAATTGTGCGGTCGAAAAAAAACATTCAATTTTATATATCAAGTTTATATGGTGTGTATCTTGTAATATCTATAAATGAAGCGGTTATTTGGATATTTTATGTGGAAGGTAAGCCAATCAACATCGGCTAACGCCAGCAGCTTAGTGAAAACTTACCACGTCTGTAGTAAGTTTTTTAAATATCAATTAATTTGCAATTTTTCCTAATGCCTACCCTAATAAAAAAAACTCGGGGCACTCACTGGTTTACACAACTAATGTCTGTAAATTACGGCAGGTATTAGGGATTATTATTTACCCATTCACTGCATTATTAGTAAACTATATTTTTAGGTATTTGGAAACTTTTTTCTGTAAACTATCCATTTTTGCACTAGAATTCCTCTTCAACTTTTATCTCAATTTAAGGCATAATGTTTTTAGATGTTAGAAAAATTATTTAAAAACTATCTATGTTATTATTCTTCTTCGTTAACCTCTGGCTCCCAGTTTTGGACACGTCCGCTCCCAAAATTCTCGCACGTTTCTTTTCGACTGTCATTCCATCTCATCTGAGGGTAGCCTCTATTTCTCATTCTAAACCAAGGATGCCATCTGATGATACTGTTATTCCAACTTGCTTAGATATTAGATAACACATTATACATTAATAGTCAATTAAAAGTTTCAAGTATATAAGCTACTCTCAGAATCGCCCTGGTGAAAGACCATAATTCAGAATTGAAACTAATGACTTTAGCCGTGTTTGGTGACCAGATCTGAATAGCCAGGTACTTCCCCACCTTCATCTTCCGCATCTTCATCCCCTCCACAATATTTTCAGCCTCACAACATACCCCAATTGGGGATGCCATAGTCTCGCTGATTCCAGAATTTCGTAATTTCTATTCTCTTTCCGGTGTTTGGGAAACTATATATTAATTAAAGCATGCTAAAGACAGACATTTTTGAATTTTTGGAAAATACAGAATAGTGCCAAAGATGTAACCCGTCAAAATGTTTATGATCTCGCCGGCCGGACGATAAGCGTGTGGCGCGGCATTATCCGTTGAATTGTACTGAATTGTGACTCGTGACGTCACGGATATTCATTTTTTCCACGTTTACTTAGAAAGCTCATAACTTAGTCATTTTTGGAGATATCGAAAAACTAATTTTTGTTCTCATTGTTAAATCTTTATAAATGTAATACATATTCATCAACATAAAATAAAAAGTTAAATTACGTAACCAATATCAAAAACATCAAACAATTTTCGTTATTCGTTTTTTTTCCATTGGGGGATTACTTAATTAAAAATTCAAATCCTATGAAATATTCTATCTGAACGGAAAATCACGGACCAATACATTAATAAATCTTTACATTGAGCTTTCCAGATAAACGAGCCACCGCTCAGATATTTTTTTCATTAAATTAAGTATACAAATTTTACCTTCTTCGTTGGCTGATACTATTCTTCATCCCTAAATAATAATATGAGGGGTGGGATCGATGTCTGGCCGGATGTCCCTCCCTGAATAGTCAATAGCATCACACCCCACCTGGTTGCGTTGGAAACAATACCCTAGCGATAAGGAAACCGTTTACGGTTGTTATTATTGTAAATGCCGCGCCGCAGGCGAAGAAATATTTATCCAACGTCTAAACCAGATAAGAGTCCCTTGTTCCTCAGACTTGTATAATTTTAGTATTAAACCGGTAGCTACTGCAGAATAATTACTTTATAACTTTTATTTTCGCTGTTCTGAAGTTTTTTTCTTCGCATTTTAAGCGAGCCCACTTATCTTTAATTTAAAAGGAAAGGGAAAACGAAAAAATTTGACTAAATTTATCTTGCAACCGTGAATTTTATCGAATTAAAGCAATTTAGCGAGAATTCCGGAAGAGTTTAATCATTTTTTTTTCATGAAAATACAGCACGGTATCCGCAATTGGGGTAATGTTGTGAGACTAAAGGAATTGGGGAAGGGGAGGAGATGGGGAACGAGAAGTACTTGGTTATTCAGATCTGTTCACTAAATACGGCTTTTTACATTAACTCCACACAAAATAATTTCCTTCAGGGCCTATGTCATGTTTGGGGATGCTGTGGGAAGGGTTTTTTAATAAAAGGAAAGAGAGGAAGTCCTGGGAATAAAAAAAGTATGAGGGGTGGGTAGGAATCTGGGGGTCAGTGCGTCCAGGAGTGACGGGCGTATGAATGCATCCCTTCCACTGCGGTGCAAAGCGATGATGGGTCGAGAAAGTCCAGCCGGAGAGCTCAAAGAGTCTTCCTCAACCGGCCTTTCCCGATCCGGTCCGCCACACAGTTGGATGGCAGACGCATGTGCCGCCAAGAGTTGAACAAATCTCACCCTATGAACCCGGGGACACCTACTACGTCACCTACCGTAGCGAACCATAACAGAAGGGGGTGGTAATCCAAAGAATTGGTTCTAATATATCACTACCCCGCCCTCCCCCAAACGTTTTTTTTACATTAGATATATCCTAAACGTTGTATTGTTAAAGTGTCTTAAGGGATACAGAAAAATCCATTGACTGCCGAGAAGTCAAGGGTTGTGTTAAATAGTTTATTTTCGGATTAATGGTTCGATCTTCATGGCAGACAATTCAATCGCCATTAAGGCCCTCGTAAAAGTCTACTGCCGGCGTATATTTTTACTGTTATTTTGCATCTAACTGCTCGCGTTTTATGACACTTTCACACAAATTCTTCGATTTTTATTGTCCGACTCCATTTCTTTTGTGTCTAGAAAAATCCGCATTATTTCCTATTGTGATTATTATTATTGCAACGGTTTTATTAATTTCGTTATATACTATCAACACTATTTTATTTTGTTTTCCTCTTTATTGTATACTAATTAAACTTTCTCGGAACTTATTAAATACTTCGAAAAGAAATACTATAGTTTATATAAGTATGTTTGTACTTAAGTATTTTTAGATAAATGTTCTTCCAATAAATATGCTAAAAATGAAAATAAAACAACGAGCAAAAAAACAGTTACGAACAAGAGCATTATTAAGTAGTTAGTTATCCGTAAAAAAATACGGAATATAACGTTGACTTGTATTGTATATTTCCACTTTTTAAAATGGCCTCCGAAAGAAAGATATTTCAAATATCGAATTAAAATAATGTATTATTACTATTGTGTAAGCTTATTTAGGTAAGTACTTAATTACTTGTTTGGATTTGAAAATATCGTGTTTAAATTTTTCTCAACATATTCCAATTTTGAAAAGTTCACATTTGGCCGTGCGTACGTACTCACAAGGAAATTATATTGGTCCACATTTCCACGTACTAATTCGACATGTTTGCTTTCATTTCATCCTCCTTTTTTCGCCACCATGTAAAGACATTATCAAAATAAATAATATGCGAATTTTAATTCTTGAGAAAAAATAATAAACTTCAACACAGACATAACCACTCCACAAGAAGAAGAAATGAAATAAGACTTCCCTTTCGAAAGGAAACAAAATCGCAAAACTCATTACTATATAGAGCTATGAAGATTATTCAAGAAATACCGGCCAATATAAGAGAAAGGGAAAATGTATAGAAATTTAAGAAAGATGTAAATTTTTAATGTCGTTATTTGTAAAATTTTATTTATAATTTTTAATTGTGTAGTGTGAATTAAATTGCAATATTTTGTTTGTTTAAGATATATAATGTTTATATTAGAATACATGTACTCAATATACATATGTTCTATTTTAAGTTAAATAAATATGCAAGTGTATAGTGGGAATTTATCAATTGTAATTATTTTTATGAACGTAGCCAAAATCCCAACTGTATATTTTTATTACACCGTTAACACATTTTCCGCTCCACTGTTACGCGCAGCGCCGAGATATTAAAATACAGTCTAGCCAAAATGCCGGATAATTACTTTCATCTTATCTCGGTCGTTTCTTTATCGGCTTCTTCCTTTCTTCTCCCTATACTCTACCCAGTACCTACCCTTAATAACTATGGTTCATAATACTAAGCGCCTAAACAGTGGGTAATGTCTGCAATTACTATTATAGGTACCCTAATATGCATTCTATGTGATAGGTAATATCATTTTAATTTGTAACTCTTAATAGGTATTTGACGGTCTCCGTGGTCGAGGAGTAAGGCTCTCGACTACGAATCCGAAGGTCGCGCGATCAAATCCTGGCGTGCGCATGTAAATTTTATTTCATTAATTTGTGCTATTTCACAATCAATTCATTTAAAAAAATAATATGTATTATAGTGGAAGATACTCTCAGTATCGCCCTAGTGAAAAACCACCATTCAGAATTGAAACGTTGCTTGAAATGGCTTTTAGCCGTGTTTGGTGACCAGATCTGAATAGCCAGATATTTCTTTACCTTCCTCTTCCCCTTCTCCTACCCCTCCTCAATACCATCAGTCTCACAACATTCCCCAATTGGGGATGCCATAGTCTCACTGGGTCCAGACGGTTGGGACCAGTTGGAACTCTTGTGGGGTATTCATATAAAAAAAGGTGTTATGTTGAATGCATTGTATCATTACAAATACTAGACAAGTGTTAAATGTATTTTATAAATGTGAAGAAATATTGGTACATTGCAATGTTTAAACGTTTTGTTATTAATTAAATAAAACAATTACTTTGTTTATAACCACGAAATGTATTTACTTTATTACAACCGACCTGAATCGCCTAACACAAGCATCATCAGGGTACAAAATTAATATAATCAACAAATACATTGTGTGTGTTTATATGTACGCATATATAATGAGACAAAACATAACGCAGAATAAAGGAACAATAATATAGCGTGAAATTAAAATCTAATACAGTAGCAGAGAGAAAGAGACAGATGTGTATATAATCTGTTACCATATTATATCTAAAGAGACAAAGCGTCACCTGAACAGGTGATTAAGGGTTAATGGGAATTTTATGAGTTTATGGGAAATATACCTAATATTGGGCTACACCGGTGCTTTGATTGAAGGTATGATCTATATCAATAAGATGATTGGCGAATTCCGAAAAGCCGTTATTATTCAAGCATCTAAGATACTCTTTAATTCTAATGTTGACATTGCGTGTTTTTATTGTTTTAAACTAATAATCGGCCTTTTTGGCATTGCGGCTTACCAAAGTTTAACATGTTAACTTACGGCATATACAAAACACTTGTTTAGCTATTTAGCAGTGTGTGGTTGGTTGGAAATTGCTAATGGCTAATGAATTACATTGTTTACCGACTTTATTAACACAAAATTTACAATCATTTTTTGACCGTTTGATAAGGTCAAACTAAACGCGTATAATTTAGTATGTAAGCAATATATACAGCAACAAAAAACAATTGAATGATATATCTCCTTTATGTACACCTTCTGCATTGCTGCAGGTAAAATAGTCCCGAAGCGCACAAAATAAATGGAAAAATTCGTACATTCATGAAACTTTGTTCACTTAGTTCTTGACAGTAGAAATGAAGATCTGCGAAGTCGGCCCAAATTAAAGTAGTGGAACACCCCTCTAGGGGGAGAGGATGATGAACATGTCAGTTTTTGTCAAATCACCATCGTCAACACTCTTAAATTCTTCCTTAAACTACACGTGTACGGAGACAGTGGGTAAAGGTTCATATTTGAAATAAGTAAGCAAGTTGTCGGTTGACTTATTCCACAAAAGACAGTATCGTGAGATCAATCGTTATAATGATTGTGTTATTCTCATGTTTTTTTTACTAACTAACGTGTCTTATCTCACCTAATATTAATTATATCAACTCGGGAGTGGTCTCATTCAATTCAACATTATTTAAAACATAATAAATCATACCTCACTCGACTTAATTTTTTAAAACATGTACTTTTCAAAAAAATCCCCACGACATTAATTTGTTAGCAAAGTTTCATGAATGCACAAATTTTGTCATTCATCAAATCCTATTTTACCTATACTATACCGAGCTTAAAACTATTACAGGAAAACATTTTTTTATAAAGAATCTCCAACCATTTTTTATTTTAAATAATTAATTTTAAACACATTGATAGCATATTATAATACATACTAGTGTAGAGGATGTATTATAAAGGAGGTGCAGGATACCGACCATGTATTGCCACGTCTCTTATACTTAAATAATAATAGCTACATCGTACATAATGATGGTAAACCGTGAGATGGCCCCCCCCTCCTACTAGGCTTTAAAGATGTGATGGCCCGTCCTTCCTTCGTTTATGATTTAATTTAGCAATAGACTTCCGTTCGCGCCACCGATTTAAGATGACTCCTCTACTGCTGCCTTAAATTTTCCTAACTAATGTGATCGGAAAGCTCTTTGTAGTTTTCCTTTCAATTTGAGGTTTTTCTCCTCCTTGGCCAGAGTGTAACGTCTAGCCCTATGCTAACATTCGAGTGTTTCCGATTTTCATGATTTTCACGGAAATTTTGCACTCCAATGTGGTCAATTTCCCAAGCTTTTCCGGAGTCTACGTTGTGTTCTGATTTTTGGTTCAGACTATTGGAAAAACAAGGTCTTATTTGTGGTAACCCCTATTCTTTGTAGCGTAGGCAGACTCTCGCATACCATTGACAGAATTCATATTCCTAACATTACTCCTATCTTAGACTTTAATGTTCTGGACTCTCTATTATTATCCTACTATGCAATCTACGTTAATTTCCTATCGGAAGACTAGCATTTTCCTAACTTCACCCCTAAATTTTCTATTTTTTTCTTCTATCGTGAGTTTTAATAATTTGGTATACATAAATGTAATGATCACAGTATTATCGCCTTTCCTCATCGTACTAAGTGTTATTCTACATGGGTTAGTTTCAATGAATTTCATGGTTAAAAGGTACAGTTTTACTTGTTTTGGCGCCATCTCCATCCTCTCCTAAATTTGGGAAAATTACATGATTAGGTTTTAGTTTACACAGCTTTTGTTATGACGAGAGATCGAATACGGTTTGTTTTGCTGCAATTCGGCTCCAGACCAACCCCTAAAGTACTCAGATGACCACGTTTCCGGTCAGTAACTCTCTCTTCACAGACGTACAGCCTGACCAAACGGTATACGTAACCTCTTCAATTTTCAGTTCGTGCGCTATTGGTCATCCCCTGTACCGCGACGGAAAGAGCACCTTCCTTATCCATGGGTCCGAGACCCTCCGAATTCCCGTCCTCCAGACAGTTACATTTAAAGGAGATCAAACCGGTTCCGTCCCCTCGTCAAACAACATTATATACTTGCGAATTTTTGCAAAGTCCGGGTTGAAAGGCCGTCCCCCGCATCAAGAGTTCAGAGATAACCACGCTTAAATCAGCAATTATTTCTGCCCAATCGATAGGTACAAATTATAAATATATGTAAACAATACGAGTTTTTATAATCCACAATACTCCAGTTTTCCCAGAAAATTGTGGATCTGACATCTCCAACACAGGTCGTGAATCTGTGCCAGATATTCAGACATATTACATAAGAATATACGTAAAAGTGATAATACAATATACATGATATATTATTTTTTGGTTTGGTTGACAGATTGGTTTAATGAGACCCTGCTATCTCATGTAGTTTGAATTTAACTGTAGATTGATTTTTGTTTGTTTGGAGAAAAGGTAGGACTCCAAAAAGCCCAAAATTTGCAAGGCCTGAACCTTGAAAACCTAAGTCGAAGATAAAATTAATTTTATAACATAACTTGGGAACGTATTGTCGACGAATGATTATGCTTATTTTGATATTTCTAGTAATGTGGGTTTTTGTTTGTTCTGTTGAATTCATCAATATGTTCGAACGGGTGTGGAGCGCCTTTGAATTGAATCTTTCCATGAAAATGGCGCTATAAAAATATTTATGTACGCAAACTACAAATACGTGATTTCTAAAAGATGATAGTTATTTTTCAATTAAATGTCGACGTTTGTTAAGGTACTTATTCTTCGTAAGATGTACTGAAATTCGAATATATATATACATACTTATACGTATCTACATACTTCGATAAAAGAAGGTGTGGTTTGGAATGTTGACCTAGTTTTAATAACAGTCGAGGAAGTGTGTCATTGAGATATGCGACAGTTATTAAGTGTCAGAGACCCCCGTCAGGAAGCATAACAATTAGGATTCATTGGTTTGTTTTAGAATGATAACGATCTTTGAATTAATAAAAATCGTTTGGGTTGTTGGTAATTTTAGTAACGTTAGTTTTGAATTTATATGTTAGGAAAAATGTATATATTAATAAAATAAATTGTTTTTATAGGAGATATACATAAATATAATAATTGGTTTTATATATATATACATATTAAACATTGTATATAAATAAACATAAAATAAATAACGGCCATATAGATTTGATAGATACATTATACACTTTCTTTATATATATATACCTATACACACATACATACTCTTAGTAAAGGCCAAGTCTTTAGCCGAAGTTATTTCACTACACAGTGAAATACCTATAAAAGATGTTCTGAAGTTGTTGACTATGAATTTACTCGATAAAGACAATTATACAGGTAGGTATCTGCCGGAAATTTTTATAAATACTTAAATGTATTTATGGAAAAAATAGGTATTTTTGAATATTTAAAAGTCAAGTGCTGGTAATGAGTGAGACAATTGAATTATCTATAGTACTAGTTTAATTATAATTCAATGCGAAAAGAGAGGTTTATACAGGTAAGTATCTAACGGAAATTATTATAAATACCTAGATGTATTTATGTAAAAATTATATTTCTGAATATTTAAATTCAAGTACTGGTATTGAGTGAGACAATTGAATTATCTATAGTACTAGTTTAATTATAATTCAATGCGAAAAGAGAGGTTTATACAGGTAAGTATCTAACGGAAATTATTATAAATACCTAGATGTATTTATGTAAAATTATATTTCTGAATATTTAAATTCAAGTACTGGTATTGAGTGAGACAATTGAATTATCTTTAGTACTCGTTTAATTATAATTCAATGTGAAAAGAGAGGATTATCGTAAAATATTTAATGGAGCTAGCACAAATATTTGATTAGAACGGCTTTGATCAAGTATACAAAACATTCACTCATGATAGATAACGGTCGTATAGTATTGACCTATATATTAAACAGTAAATATAAATATATATAT
This sequence comes from Halesus radiatus, assembly GCA_022606495.2. Lineage (NCBI taxonomy): Eukaryota > Metazoa > Arthropoda > Insecta > Trichoptera > Limnephilidae > Halesus > Halesus radiatus. The sequence goes on from JAHDVE020002783.1 coordinate 106,271, forward strand.
ATACATATTTACATATACACACATACAATACATGTACTTATAAGTCATTAGAAATATAATTCATATCTCCATCCTCGCCTTCCCCGGGATCCTGAAAACTTGTATATTAATTTGACTCACCTGAATTCCGACAAATTCATAATTTTCCAGACGGGTTATACACGCCAATATGAAGATTCAGAAAATATTGAACCTCCCTGCCTGGAATGTCTAATCTAAGTTAGAAATATTTACTTAATACAATCTAGTGTTTCCCAATTTCAATTCGTGATCCACCGATCTGTACTATTTCTTCAAATTTAATGCTCTCTCAATCCGGATATTATTAAACAATATTTAAATTTTTGTTGTTTTATTTTCCTATTTTATTCTTTGTACTCACGTAATTCTCTTTACTAACCATTAATTAAATCCGTAAACCGAACGCTTGGTAATATTTTAGAGCTTTATTATTTTTCTTTGACGAAATTAATCCCACGCTAGGTATTAAAAATGAATTATGTGAAACTAAGACTCAGCTGTTTTTAAACTTTCACTAAATTATTTTAAACGCAATTATATTTAATTTTTCTTAAACTCGTAATGAATTTAGTTCAACACAAAATATGAATTAAATCACATTTCATTTAAACAATTTTAATTAATTCACAGAAGCTAATTTTAAAAATCTTTAAACAAATAACTTTATTAATTTTAGAAATTTTCAATATTTATTAAATTATTATTATTATCACATTGCTCTAACAGTTTTGAGAAAATTAGATCAACAAGAGAATTTATTTTAATACAATATTAATTCGAACACAAAACACTTTATTTACTGGGTCACCTTTTTTATATCACTTCACTTAAATATAATGAATTTTAGAAGACTTCGATTCAAACACTTTATTTATAAACACTTTCGATTATTATAATTTCACTTAAAACCACCAATTTTAATTAATTCACAGAAGTAATTTTTAGTATCAACTTAAATATAATGAATTTTAGAAACTTCAATATTTATCAAACTATTGTTGAATTTAATCAAACTATTGTTGAATCAATCCAACAACTATTTAAAAGAATTTATTTAAAACTTTATTTAATTGTAAGAAACAAATCAAATGAAACTTCCTAAGTCCAAAAACAAAACAATTACTTAAAATCGGCCAGCACGTAATTTAATTTTTTCTCGCCCGACGTATTCGCGACTAATCCCATATTCCCTCATTACATTGCCTTATATACCTAGCTTAGAATCAAAAGGATTTAACTCCATTCCATACCTACATTAAATTATGTTCTCTATTAACTCGTAAACCTATATGTAAGTAATACTAATTTCGACTGTAATTCTTCAATGTAAATATTTAGATAAAATCTGGCCCGCCTCTGAATCCATCACTTTTCCTCACTCCGGCCAGGATCGAATTTAGTTCATTCCTCTAGATCGCCCTGCTGTTCCTTATTATAGAATTGTAAATTTCGATTCATGTTTTTTTTTTCTGAAAATATTATCTATCGCTTATTCTTTGGTCGCCTATGAACTCGGGTATCTCGTATTTATAGCCACCATGTCATTATTGAATTTTATTTAAAGAAGCGCCTTCTTCACATCGTTCAATTTTAGAATTTTCCTTAGTCCCTGGTTGTCTTTATACGCGATATCTTTTTATTTATGAATTTTCCGATGGTAACATGGTTTTTCTCTGATCTAACATGTGAATATTCGATTAACGCATATTTTCGTGCAATTTTCAATTGATCCTAATATTGGTGTAAACACTTTATAATTTCTTCCCCACCTCACCTGCCTGAGTTAATAAATATACCTTTCCAGAATGATTTTTCAATGTGTTGCACTGCTTCTTCCTGGTCTAGCTGTATTACACCTTTTGCATGTACCTATCGTCTGCTTATACTTTCATCCGGGTCGATTGATATCATCCTTAATTGATTTTTCACTACCTTTAATAATTTTATGTATTAATTTATTGGCGTTTTTTCCTGCGATTTACCTACCCCAAACCTGGTAGATATGAGTTCGTTCACTTCTTTCCTGGCCACTCCCCTTTCTTCCATTTCACTCTAACTCAATATCCCATTAGCCTATTGTTTACTATGGGTAATAACCCTTACTTTTGTAAAAAACCGATATAAATCAGAGTTTATCGAAAACTCATTATTTTTTATTACTTTTCCTTAAATAAATATTCCTATCTTCCCTGTATAACCTTAATTGTTTGTTTGCCTCTCTATCACCCGAGTTTCATGTTCATCTGGCCGCTTAAATACACAATTCTTGTCGCCTTGTTTACATTAGTCATTGACAACCTCAAAATTTTACCTAAATGTATCGAACTATATTCAAAGTAGTAGTCCATATATCTCAATATTTCTATTGAATTCCTTCAGTTTAAATTTTATAATTGATTGATACATTTCTCATCTACATTTTCATAATATCTGATGTCCCGAATCTACTCAATTAATACCTTTTATCACCTAAAATCAGTCTAGTTTCACTCCCTTGTAATTATCTACGTTCCTGAAATTAGAAAATTGTACTCCTATTTCACATTAGTCTCGCCTAAATCGCCTCTTAAGTTTGCCGAAGTTTCCATACTGTATAATTCTTGTTTCTTCCCTTTTTCATCTGTTGAAGCTATTGTTCTCTGAATTATTTTCTCTAATTCGTTGTTTTTCCGCTTAACCTTACATGACACGCCTCTCTGTCTAAATTCTAATGCAAACACACCTTTCCCCGTGCAAGATAAATCATCACTTTGTAGTTTTTTATTTGTAATTAACATTTTGCGTATTATTTTTACTTCCTACTTCCATTTTCAATGGTTATTCATCTCTGCATTTCCCATTGTTTCCTTTAAAGTTCACGACCTCTTCTCGTCCTGTTCGACCGCTAGTGAAATGTTTACTTTATAGGCCGTTGATCTGAACCCTTTCGATTCACATAAATAATTAATATTTCCTTTGTCCTGTCACCACTAATTGTTGTTTATGTAAAACGCTCGTTTGATTGGTAACTTTTTCGTTGATTTCACCCAATCCTGTGATGTTTATTTATAAGAGGGAACGTCTTCTTCTCACTGCCATCTCGTGGTTTTATGTTGCAACGAGTTTTATGAATCAAAATTATTGGATTATAATTCACTGTAATCAAACTCTCCACAAGTCGATAGATGTCGCTCCCTTAAGCTTTTCTAGCATGAAAGTTATGCATATAAAAAAAAATATTTTCCAGGGTTCTATAAAAAGAAAATGATGATGGTTAGACCATTACAGCCCCCCTCTTGTTGCGGTTATAGTGGATAACCTATTCCTAAGGTTAGCAACTAAAATTGGAACAATCTCTAGGGAAAATTCCTCCCCCCTCCCTTCATAATCCGTTTTCATCTCCCAACCTCCGTAGCAAATAAATATGACTAAACTATCCTTAATTGATAAGCTACTGTAAGTCGGTACAGTTTCATATTCCACAGAATATCTCCCCCCTCAGAGCATAGTTACATCTGCAAAGATTTTCCGCTATTCATGTCTGTCCATCGTAAGAAAATTGATCGAAACGCTCCCTATCACTGTTCCAGCATTTTATTTATTTGTGAAAATAAATAAATTCCCAGTCATTCTTTTCCTGTCTTTCATTATTAACTGCGTCAGCACAACCTTTAAAATAAGTTTATTTCCATTTTTTTTTTCAATTTTCTTTTCCGCGTGATTCTTAAAGCCCACACCCATTATTGGTATGTAAGATGGAAAGTCCTTTCTCTGAAGCTTTATCAAAACTAATTTTTTTTTTTTTTTTTTGAAAAAATGATCACGCCCCAAGCACGCGTGATAAGATGACCCCCTTCCAATGTGACGTAGGTCCCTCATTTTATGGTCTATTAAAAGGATTGTGTTGATTCCGCGGGTTTTTTTTTTTTTTTTTTTTCACACACACATCTGCCTTAACAAGTAATACAATAGTTTTCAAATAATCCTTAATTAATTAAACTATAAGTTCATATCTTGTCACGCAATCACAATCCTTAATATACCCATTTCTTCCTCGCACCTTCGCTTCAATCAAATCTTTCCTTCATCTCGCTTTCTTAAAGTGATTATGCTATTATACCATGTTAAGTCTATCTCTTATTCATTATCACAAAACATCCTATAACCTAAAATATGAAGTGAACATGATTTCTCCCCTAAACAATTATCAACACAAGCTTTTGATCCCTAATCATAATTCCTTTCCTCAACGTTGAATTATTACGAACACAATATAATTTTAAAATCCCTAGCGAATTGGTGCAATGAATACCCCTAAAACTTTAATCTCAACCAGACAACTTATCAAGATAATATAACATAACAAAACTTTTCTTACCTAAACAAAGAATTTTTTTTTTTTCAATCTCTAATCTAACATTTCCTTATCTTCTAAATACAGTATAACTGAACATCGCATTTCCCTAAAATTTAACTTCCTATCTCAATCCATGTCGATAATTTCCACTCCCTTTGGTTTCTCGTCCGTGTAATATCTCGCTAAATGAATGGCACTATAATCTCCCCTAATCTCCCGCGTTTTTGGATCCACTAGTGTGTAGGTATTACTATACGGTACTGCAGCGATAACGTAGGGCCCTTCGTATAATAATGCGAATTTTTTTATTTCTTTCTTTAATAAGTTCGTAAGTAAATTGCGACCCGTTGTCTGTTAAAATGGCTTCTATTTTTATTGTTTTATTAAATTTTTCAACACAGTTTAATACGGCCTTAGTATTTGCTATTTTTAATTTGAATAATTTAATAAATCTACTGAATGTATCCTGAATTACGAAAATAAATTGTACTCCGCCAATGCTTCGTGGTAATGGTCCATACAAATCTGCCATAATTAGTTCTCCGACCTCTCGAGTGATGATTGACTTGCCCGGTCCTACCGTTGGTCTATTCTCTCGTTTCGCCATTTGACAAAGATGACACCCACGTATCATTTGTTTTGTCTGTTTTCTCATTCCTGGCCAAAAATATCTATCATTTAGCGCCGAACCAGTCTTAAATCCCCCTGCATGTCCTATCTCTAGATGTACGAGTTTAATCAATTCACTAGTTAAATCAAGTGGTATAGCTAACAAAGTCCTGTTTCTCCCTGTCGTATAATATAGCGTTCTATCCTCTAGCTTATAGTTTTTCAAATATCTACTGACAATCTTAGTTGGTGGTCCCAGAATTTTCCCATCCAAATGTCTAAATATCTCACCTAAAAACTCATCCTGACACTGTAAAAGACTTATTTTCTCTAGGTGTGATCTGATTAATTGTTTCCCCTCAACCGCAAACGAGGCTACCTCTGGACAAGCGACTTTTTCTTCTTGGATGTTGATAGCGTCATGTGAATAACGAGATAATATATCTGGTCCGATGTTTTCTTTCCCCTTAACGTATTCTACCTTGAAATTAAACTGGTTCAAATATAAGATCCATCTGGTAACTCTACCACTGTACATCTTCCAAGTCTTTAGAAATGACAACGCCTGATGATCTGTCCTAATTATCAATTTTACTCCTCTTAAATAGGTTTCGAATTTATGTAGTGAATAAATGATTGCATATAGCTCCTGTTCTGAAACTGTCCATTTAAGCTCAGGTCCTGTCAACCCCTTACTGACAAACCCAATCACGTGATGATTGCCGTCTTGATCTAATTGGTATAATTCTGCTCCAATCGCAAAACCTGAACTGTCAGTTTGTAAATAATAGGTACTGTTGGGATCGTGGTGATGTAACATTACTGATTCCAAGAATAGTGATTTTACCTTATCAAACGCTTGTTGTTCAATCTCTGTCCACTTCCAAATTCGATTCTTTTGCAATAAATCACATAAAACTCTAGTCTCTCCCCCATATCTACTAGCAAAACGACGATAATAATTACACAGTCCTAAGAATGCTCTAACCTGCTTCACTTTCTTTGGCGCCGGAAAACTTTGAATCGCTGAAATTTTTTCTTTATCCATTTGAACTCCATACGGTGTGATAATATGACCTAATATTCGCACTTCGGTAAATAAAAACTGACACTTTTCTAATTTGCACGTCATGTTAGCCGCTTCGAGTCGTTCTAAAACAAGACCTATATGTCGTAAATGTTCATCAAAACCTCCGCAAGTAAATATGACTAAATCGTCTAAATAGTTCGTGCAAAATTCACGCAACCCTGGTCCCAAAATTATATCCATTCCGCGTGAAAAACTTCCAACTGACGTTTTAAGCCCCTGTGGTAAAACTCTATAAACAAATGATTTTCCATTGTATACAAAGCCTGTATACTTACGACTGTCGCTACTTAGTGGTATCTGGAAATACGCGTTGTTTAAATCAATTGTTGTTATGTATTTAACTCCAAAAAATCTTTGTATTATCTCTGCTGTTAACGGTGGTTTTTCTATTTCAGCTTGCATCCTAGTATTTAACTCTCGCGCATCTAGTAGAATTCTAACTGTGCCATCTTTCTTCATAGTGAACGTCAGAGGG